>JAXLNO010004811.1:0-113836 GCA_038087875.1 Malacoraja senta
ATAATAACTACGGAAACCTCTCAGGGATTTGAGACTAGTTTCCGAATGGATCCAGCTGTGCATGTCCATGCAAAGTACATTGATCATTGATCTAGATCAAATACAAAGTGTTGAAGTGAATCAGCAGGTCAGGTACCAGCTGTGGGGGACAATGGAGAAACGATCTTCAGCATCGAGAACCTTCTTTAGCGTCTAGTACCGTTGGCGGCCACCACGTGACGTGACGCGGCGCCATCTTGTCGATGCGGCCATGACGACGGTCGAGGACGGAGCGCGGGCGGGAAGTTGGAGGTGGAGGGGGAGGTGGAGGTGGAGGTGAAGCGGGTTTTTGCTCCACGTCCGTCTGTCCGTCTGTCCCCGGGGCTCGAAGCGGGCGAGAACCAACTAGTTTACAAATAACATTTGCGGTCGTGAAGGACGATCCTGCGTTTGGGCAACGGCGCCGTTGGAGAAAAAAGCCTCGTCTCCTGAGGCCCCGGGCGCTGCCTCCCCCTGTAGCCCCGCCCACCCCGGGCGCTCCCTCCCTCCCTCCCTCCCTCCCTCCCCCTGTAGCCCCGCCCACCCCGGGCGCTCCCTCCCTCCCTCCCTCCCCCTGTAGCCCCGCCCACCCCGGGCACTCCCTCCCTCCCTCCCTCCCTCCCTATTCCCCTCCCCTGGCCTCCAGTTCCCGGGCGCTGCCACAGATGCGGGTTCGATCCTGACTACAGGCGCCGGCTGCACGGCGTTGGCTCCTTCCTACTCCCCCCACACCCCAAAGTCTTCAAGAGCAGAATTCCACGAGTCATGGAGGATAAGTGTACACATCTCTTTGCCGTGTACAAAAGATGGTGGTAATAGTCAGGTGAGACTTCCACTGCTGAATCACTATCACTAGCAATGTTACAACATTTTGAGATTTTAAAAATAAATTCTGCAATTTATCCCATCAGATAAAGCATAAAAGAAGTTTAATGTGACACCTAATTCACTTTCATATCTTCAGTATTAAAAAGGTTATGGCCATTTTCATACTCGGAAATTAGCATCTTGTTCCCTATGCTTTTCCATTGACTTAACACAAAAGCTGTGACCGAGGACAGTTAAAAGCCCATAACTTTCTTAAAAATTAAGAGAACTGAAATAAATTTTCAGATATTATAGATTGAAGCATTCTGAAACAAATATGAAACAATCTTACTTAGAAGACATGAAATTAAAGCATATAATTAGTTGGTTACCTAATTGTAGCTAATTACAAAATTCAATTACTAGATCTAAACATCTATCAATTTCTTAAGAATAGATTAACATTTTTAAATAGCCTAAAGGCTCTGTCTTACCTGTTTGCGGTCATCGGCGGTGAAGCGCGGCGTCGCCGGTAGCGGGGACCGCGCGGCAACGGCGAGAGCGGCGAGCCTATCCACTGGAGCGCCGCACGGATGCTGCGCGGGGGCCGAGTAATTCAAACACGGCGGGTCCCACGTGCTTGCGGTAAGTAAAAAAAAGGGCGGGCCGACTGCGATGACGTCGGCCCGCCGCACGTGACTCACGAGCGGCGGCTGTGGCGGCGGCCATCCTGATCGCGGCGCTGTAACGGTGGCTGTGCCTGCAGCCGTGCCGCACACGTGCCTCACTGGAGGAGGCACGTGCCTCACTGGCGGAGGCTGTGGCAGCGGAGGTTTGACGCACGGCGCTCGAGCCACACTGGCGGCGGCCCGTGCGGGCGGCCGTGCCGCACTCGTGCATCACTGGTGGAGGTTGTGCGGTGAGTATATAGTTTTCAACATTGTCGATTTTATTTTAGCACCGTGCGGTGTTGGGAACACCGCCGCACGGCCCCGGAATTGTACGTTCTCACGAGTGCGCGGTCTGTGGCGGCAGATTCTTCCCGTTTCGCCGCCAATGACCGCAGACTCGTGAGACAGGCCTTTAAGTGTCCAAATAACATTCACACAAGAATTCACAATATAACATAATTTTTAAATCTCATTGTCATGAATTTACAGGCCAAATGGAAGGAATTGAATGTTTAATACCTGTAAATTAATGGGCATTTAAATCATCTTGTGAGTGAGGATTTCTGGAACGCGATCTTTTGGAACGTTCATTTGCGGTGAATTTAACCCCGTATTGGCATGGAAAATACTGCCGTTAGTTCGGGGAATAAAATCACCGTTTCGCATGAAAAAATGTGAATTAAAGGCTTCTTAAGAAGCACTTTTATACATTGAAATAAACCACTTTCGTTTACCTGTCCCGTGTGTGAAATCCGTCCCCGTTATCGGCGTTGACGGCTTCAGGAGTTGATTTTAAAGTGACTCCAGGGCTGACATTGTCGATTTAATAAAAATAAAAAATTCACAAAACGCCCCTAGGAACGATTTTTCAGCAAACGCTTGTACTCCAACGAAATATAATTCAGGACAAGGTAGGAGAAACCCGCGTTTTAAGCCCGCCCCCCCCCCCTTAAAGGTGCCAAAATCGCGCACACGGCCAGTGGCAGAATTGCAGCGCCATTGAAGGTCAATTTTTTAACATACCTACTATCACTGAATTAAAATATGTACTCATTCCAGATTCTTTCACCCTCCTGTAGCCTGTACAGTAATACCAATTGGCTAATTGTGCTACGGATCCCTGCCCCTCCTATAGTTGTACAACTCCTGATCGAAGAGGAGGATTTACCAGGAGCCCTGCTGCGGTTATGTTGCATAGGTAGGTTCTGAGGTGCCATGTGATTATGTATCCCATATAAATTGCATAATTAAAAATCTCGTTATACATGGTTTAAAATTTATTTGCATAAGTTGTCTTTGGAAGCGAATCAGATGGTCGACACACTTTTGCCAACGTTACTGATTTGAATGTTGCCAAATCAACCTCAAAGTTGCTGTTGTTAAGCTAAAGTTGACTGACTAAAAGAAAGGAATAGAACAAAGAACATCATGGCCCACAATGTCTGTGCCGAACATGATGCCAAGATAAACTAATCTCCTCTGCCTGCACGTGATCCATACACCTCCATTCCCTGCATATCCAGGTGCCAATCGAAGGATATAGAAGAATGCCATAGAACTGGCAAAAAAACTCATAAATAACTCATTGTCGAGTTCAGCATCTTAAATTGTTTTACTCACTCGCCTAACCAGCAGGGAGCGAATCAATGTACTGCATTTCAGTTGTTTAGTCTTGCAATTGATGCTTCCTGCAGCACCAAGTGATAATTACAGTTCCATAACAGCCGCAGGACTCTAAATTTCACTGCCTACTAAGTTGGGCAGCAGTTTTGAGTGACGCTAAATATCTAGGCTTTGGATTTATTCCAGAGGGTCCTCGAATGAAATTCAACTGCTGCAGCTCTACTTCGACGCACATTGTTTGTAAAATCTTCACCCTCTCCTCTGGTTATCTCCTCTACACTCTCAGTCCTGGTGCAGGGTCTCGACAAGAGACATAGATTATTCCCTTGCTTCCACAGTACTTGGAAGTACCCGCTGAGTTTCTCCAGTAATGTGTTTGTTGCAGTATAACAATGCTATTGTTAATGATACCAGAAATTCTTTTCTCTCCACAGTCAAGTATGGACAGATTGCCTCTTTAAAGAACATTGGCAGGAAATTCGACACTCGTGCCCTGATGTCCAAGGTAAAATCGGGGAAGGCTTATTATTGGAATTAGCTTTTATTTCAATGTATTACAGGAGTACAATATACTGTGCCGTTGTGTTGGTTACTGCACTGGAGCTATCACTTCACATTCACTTTGCCCCTCATCGTTTAACCTCCCCACCATATTTTAAATGAAAGGAAAACATTATGGACATTCCCCAAACAATAGGAGAGATTAGACAGCAGATGGTGTAATGTCAATGATAATGAAGGAATGTTGCTCATTTAATGGAGATTACAGACTTGGTTTGTCTGAAAGTCTTTGCTTGTTTTGGTCATTGTTCAATTTCTTGATCACTTTTAACAGAAATTTTCAACGACCAGCTTTTAATATTCATAAATTTGGAGACAAATGGATTAATTTAGCAATAATTTGTGATTCTTGTCCTCTCCATAATAAAGGTTGCAAAGCACTAGTGTAAGGAAATTGCCTCTAAATTACCTACTTGTTATCTCATTGATAGCTTTGTAAAAGTTGGTTTACTCTCACTAAGTGGAAAAGTATATTATGTCTATTCTGTTGACCAAAAACCTTCCCTCAATGTTTTTGTCTTTTCCTGAAGTAAAATTTCACATTTTTCTACCAATAATTAATCATTTTTACAACTCTCCTAGTATTTCCATATTTTTTTAAAACACAACACTGCGTTTTTGAAATTTTGGTTTTGTCCCTCTATAAATATGTTCGGTTTGTTTTTGCTCCACTTCAATCCACTTCATGATTTTTAATCCACTTCATGAATTTTGTATATTTGTAAGTCCAAATTCATTTTTTCCCTTTAGATTCTTAGATAGCTAGCCTAGAATTTTGCCACATCAGAAAAACAAGTGTTGCAAAGTTGAAAATTGTATTAATGTGACATCATGTAATTTTATACACATTTTCTGGGGCATTATTTTAGTGAGTGATTTGTTAACCTAACATCCAGCTCAGCAAAATAATGGCAAAGCCCAAATTCATCTCCAGGGAGATTTTCAATGACGTTGGTCTAAATAACAACTGCCATTGATCGCGGAGAAGAACCAGCTTTTATTAATCAAGTTGAAACTGAATATCGTTAAACAGCAAAACTATGTTATTGTAGTCTGATTGTTGCATGCTGTAAGCATGTTTATAGAACAGTACAGCACAAGAACAGACCCTTTGGGCCACAATGTCTGTGTTGAACATGATGCCAAGACCATCTCTTGCTTACCTGTGTATTTAATCCATATCCCTACATTCCTTGCACATTCATGTGCCTATCAAAAAGCCTCTTAAATGCCACTATCGTATCTATCTCGTCCCCAACCTTGGCAGCGCATTTTAGCCACTCAACACCCTCTGTTTAAAAATAAAATAAAAATAGATCTATAAAGATTGTCCTCAACATCGCATTCGAACTTTGCATCCCACACCTTAAAGCTATGTCCTCTAGTATTTGATTTTTCCATTCTGCAGATTAAAAAGATTCTGACTGTATCTGATCTATGCCATTCATTTTATATACTTCTATCAGGTCTCGGTGACACCTCTGACATTCGAGAGAAAACAATCTTAATTCTGACTAACCTTTCCCTGTAGCTAATATCCCCAAACCCAGACAAACTTAACAATTCCAGACGTTTGCAATCAAAAATATCTCATAGTGCCTCTGCATCTTACACTCCTAATCATGGTTGTCAAGAAGTTAGTCCTCAAGACAACATAGGTTAGTATTCATTTCTGTAGAGGCGGAATTAAAATTTCAAAGTTACTGAGTTTTGATTCTGCTTCATATGTGGAAAGACGTATGACTTTACATGGAAGCATTGGAGAGAATACAAACATGATCAACAGGTGTGGTACCAAACTTGGGAATTACTAATCATCTTTTGATCAATGAGTTAATTTGGCTGGGAACAACAGGAACTTAACAAGATACTAGGGTTCTCCATTGCACCCACTACCAACCCTTACAGACAACCATGGCTTATTCCAGACTGAACCATATGTCACTTTAACCACTTCTTTGCTGTGGAGAGCCAGGGGTTCCCAGTGTAGTGGTGGAGAGGGCAGCGACTCATGCTAAGTTCCTGACACAGCAGTGTCGTCACTGACATTTATAAACAATAAAGCAATGATGATCTATTTTAGCATAATTCCACTCCATTATTCCATTCCTGGAAACATCCTGAGCAGTAAACAAGATGCTGCGTAGCATCAATCCTTTTACTTGGGTCCTTTCACTTTGTTTGATTTTGTGTGGCACTTTAATGAAGGCCTTCGAAACATCTCTGGTTCTGATGTATCTTTTGCAGGTTAAGTGTTGTGTAGATGAGGCGGCCATTTCACCAAACATTTTCCCTTGTTTCGCCAAGGCCTGCATCTTTTTTGTGTCCCCCCTGTTCTCTCTTTTCTTCCCCCCCAGATGCACTCTCATTTCTCCCACCATCCCCCTCTTCTTTAACCCTCTCCATCCTAACTATATAGAAACATAGAAAATAGGTGCATGAGTAGGCCATTCAGCCCTTGCAGCCAGAACCACCATTCAATATTATCATGGCTGATCATCCAGAATCGTAACCTTGTTCCTGCTTTCTCCCCATATCCCTTGATTACATTAGCCTTAAGTGCTATATCTAACTCTCTCTTGAATACATCCAGTGATTTGCCCTACACTGCCACGTGTGACATAGAATTCCACAGATTCACAACTCTCTGGGTGAAAAGGGTTTTCCTCATCTCAGTCGTAAATGGCCTACCCCTTATTCTCCCCCAACATGGGAAACATTTTTCCAGCATCTAGCCTATCCAATTCCTTAAACATGTTATGTTTCTATAAGATCCCATCTTATGCTTCAAAATTCCAGTGAATACTAGACTAAGTGGGCCCCTTTGGGTCCCATGTTTACACGGCAGGGCTGGTCCCCCGACGCAATATTCCACCTCTCCACCAATTCCAATATTGGTGGTCAGTTGGGGGGGGGGGGGGCTTCCTGGAGCGCTGGTATGGGTGTTGTTGGCTGCAGGGACTACTGGTCTCCAGAGGGCTAGTATGGAAATTGTGGGCCAAATGGATTCTTGGGGTGGCAGCTCAGTCCCTCACGCCTGATGTGCTGGCAGCTCACTCACGGCTGGTGGGCTGGCAGTTGACTCACGGCTATTCCTTGAAATTCCATTTCAAGCAGAGTGCAAGGCCATCAAATTCAAATCCAGTTTCTTACCTCTTCGAGCAGGGTGCAAGGCCACAAAATTCGTGCAGTTTCACACGACTTCAAGCAGGGTGCAAGGCCACCAAATTCAGGTTCAGTTTCCTACCACTTCAAGCAGGGTGCAAGGCCATCAAAGTCAAATGCAGTTTCATACCATTTCATGCATGGTGCAACAACACCACATTGAAATGCAGTTTCATACCATTTCATGCAGGGTGCAAGGCCACCACATTCAATGCAGTTTCATACTATTTCAAGCAGGGTGAAACCACCATAAAACCACACAAAACACCACACTCACAGTTCAGTAGACATTCAGTGTGTTCAGTTGATTCACAGCTCAGACAGAGTCGTGACCTCTCCCTCCCCCATCATGCAGAGACTGAGGGGGAGGGATTATAAAACCACACTTCCGGGTTTTATAATCCCTCCCCCTCCCACCGGAAAAGGTGTGACCTTCATGGCGTGATCAACAGAAGAGAGATTCTCAACATTTTTTAAACACTAATAACACTTTTGTTTTTCATTGATGGGAAGAATCCTCTGTACCTGATGAGCTGAGGGGAACTGAGTAAGATGGCCAAAAATCACAGCCGTAAGTGGTAGCGTTTGATCTAAAATCAATGTAGTGCAAACAGGAAGTTGTCAAGTTTAGACAAACAACCATTTGCAGGCAGTGCCTTTTCACTTCAACCCAAACCCCCCCCAAACAACCATTTGCAGGCAGTGCATTTTTACTTCAACCCAAACCCCCCAAACAACCATTTGCAGGCAGTGCCTTTTTACTTCAACCCAAACCCCCCAAAGAACCATTTGCAGGCAGTGCCTTTTTACTTCAAACCAATCATATTTTCATTTTCAAACCACATTAAGGGCACTCACAGTTGAGTAGACATGTGTTCAGTGTTATTCAGAGAGACGTGACCCTCTGGCTTCCTCCATCTTGCAGAGACTGAGTGAGGCACACCACTTCCTGGTTTTATAGTCCCTCCCACTCCCTCCAGCAGGGGCAGCAGAGAGAATGGCAAATGTTTTAAAAACATGAATATCTCTCTGATTTTTCATCGATGGGAAAAATCCTCTGGTCCCAGAAGGCGGAGGGGGGCTCTGAGCGAGGTGGCCAAAATGACGGCCGTAGGTGGCAGCGTTCTCTTGGAAATCACAGCACAGCGAGCCAAAAGCGGTCAAGATCAGACTTTTAGTAATATAGATAAGCCCAGTCTAAATTCCAGTGAATATAAGCCCATTATCTCCCTCCTTCTGCATTGTATTTCACTCCTTTTCTCTCGTTATCTGACAGTCTTGTCTCTTTTTTTTCCATTGTTTATCAGCTCAACCGCCAATAAAACCTCCTCGCCTGTATCCACCTATAACTTGCAAGGCTTTGTCTCCTCCCACTTCTTTTTCAGCTTTCTCGCCTTCCTTCTTACAACCCCCCCAAAAAATCACCTATTCATTCCCTTCAGTGATGTAGCCTGACCTGCTGAGTTATACCAGCACTGTATCAGGGCTTTTTTTCTCTGTTGCCAACCGGGCAACTTAGGCAGCTTTTTAGGTTGCCAAATGACAGTTTAGGTGGTCATTTAAGACGGCTTGCTTGGCGCGTGCGGTAATGTGCTCGGATGAAGTCCGCAGTTACCAGTCGGAATTATGCTCAATGAAGCATTCACATATTATTTCAAATATAGTCACAAACTAAACATATTAACCAATCAAGACATGATATATACCACGATGACATGCAGCAAAATTATAATACAGTATCTCAACTCTTTTTACACGTTGCAATGAATGCAATTTCTATTTCTTTCCACTTCCAAACAAATGTGGTTGGATCATTCAGCGTATGATCAACCTGTGTCAATAAATCCTGGACCATGGTAACATATATGCTTAACTATGCACACTACAGATTGTTTTCTTTGAAGGACCGAAAATTATCATGACATGGCCAAAGCATGGGTCGTTATTGGTATATAAACTCTCTTGCTTCCCACATAATTTATCCACAACAAAATATACAGGTTGCAAGGAAATCTCTAAAGGCATTTTATGATAATAGCTGTTAAAACCGACGATACCGAGGATGTCAACAAAATAGAGAGAGTACAGAGGAGATTTACTAGAATGTTGCCTGGGTTTCAGCAACTAAGTTACAGAGAAAGGTTGAACAAGTTAGGTCTTTATTCTTTGGAGCGCAGAAGGTTAAGAGGGGACTTGATAGAGGTCTTTAAAATTATGAGCGGGTTAGACAGAGTGGACGTGGATAAGCTTTTCCCATTGAGAGTAGGGAAGATTCAAACAAGGGGACATGACTTGAGAATTAAGGGACAGAAGTTTAGGGGGAACATTAGGGGGAACTTCTTTACTCAGAGAGTGGTAGCTGTGTGGAATGAGCTTCCAGTGGAAGTGGTGGAGGCAGGTTCGATGTTATCCTTTAAAAATAGATTGGATGGGTATATGGACGGGAAAGGAATGGAGGGTTATGGTCTGAGTGCAGGTAGATGGGACTAGGAGGAAGTATTTATTTTTAATTAAAAAAATAAAAATTAAAAAAAAAATGTTCGGCACGGACTTGAAGGGCCGAGATGGCCTGTTTCCGTGCTGTTATGGTTATATGGTTATATGATACCCATCTGACATGTTAAACATTACACTAACTGACAAGAACTGTCTGTGGAATTCTCTGCCTCAGAGGGCGGTGGAGGCCGGTTCTCTGGATACTTTCAAGAGAGAGCTAGATAGGGCTCTTAATGATAGCGTAGTCAGAGGATATGGGGAGAAGGCAGGAACGGGGCACTGATTGGGGATGATCAGCGATGATCACATTGAATGGCGGTGCTGGCTCGAAGGGCCGAATGGCCTACTCCTGCACCTATTGTCTATTGTCTATAAGAGATGGCCAAATGACATAACTGCAGCAAATGTTCTTTTGGCAATATGTTTAAAGGTGTCAAAAAGCCACATTACCGGACATTCAGATTAGATGTATGTGTTGTGAACAGCAATGAAAATACCAAGTTTGTACGCACCAGATTTAAAAAAATATATATTGATAAACGCTGTTTCCATCATTCCCACTTCAGAATTAACGTTAAAATTTCAAATGAAATATCTCCTGACCAAATTTGTGATGTATATGACCGACCATAGAAGTAATACCTGGACAAATCCAACTTATAGTTGTGAATGTTGCTCATTAAATAACTACAGTACTGATACTCCATATTAGGAGCATTGATTTGCCGTTAAAATGAATTCTGTAATAATGTGTCAACAGTAGCAGTGACAATTGAACACTGCGGTTTTAATGTTTCACATGTTCACAATTTAATTAATCCATCTTTATGGATTAAAACAAATAATAACATTGGGAATTAAAACACATTTGATTACATTCCGTTATCAAACATAGTCAATGTTCGCTCTGAAGACGTTTCCCATGCAGTAGGGTCAGGAAGCCAGTACGTTGCAACTGGACCATACTGGATCAGTACGGGATGGATGGGGAGGATCAGTACAGGATGAATGGTGGGGGGGGGGGGTCAGTACAGTGTGGATCGGGGGGGTCTGTGCAGGATGAATGCTGGCCACAACAGGATGAAAGGGCAGATCAGTACAGGATGATTGGGTGGGTCAGTGCAGGATGAATTGGGGGGGGGGATTAGTGCAGGATGAATGGGCGGATCAACACAGGATGAATGGGGGGGGGACCAGTACAGTGTGGATCGGGGGATCTGCAGGATGAATGGGGGGGGATCACTACAGTATGGAGGGGGGGAGGTCGTTACAGGATGAATGGGGGGGGTCGGTGCAGGATGAATGGGGGAATTCATACAGGATGAATGGGTAGCTCACGACAGGATGGCTGGGGGGATCGGTGCAGGATAAATGGAGGGGGGTCAGTACAGGATGGATCGGGAGATCAGTGCAGGATGATTGGGCGATTAGTACAGGATGAATGGGCAGAGCAGTGCAGGATGGATGGGAAGGGGGGTCAGTACAGGATGAATTGCGGGACCAGTGTACGATGGATGTGGGGTGGCAGGAGAATCTGTGAGGTGGATAGGGAGATCAGTGGAGGATGAATAGATTGGGGGGGGGGGGTAGATGCGGAGGACTGAATAGAGGCGCGAATGGGGATCAGTGCGGGATGGAGTGGAGGGGTCCCAGGATAAGGGGGGTGGAGGGGGGCGTAGAAGAGAGAGGGGAAGGGGCAGAGGAGGTGGGGAGGAAGGAAGGTCAGCACTCCTCGGACAACACCGGCATCATCGCCCCGCTGCATTGGCCGTCCCTGTCCACCGCCAAGTTCCGCAGCCAAAGGGTGAGGCAGTTGGGGTCTCCTCGCCACCGTCTCCCCTCCTCCGCCAGTCAACAGGAAGGTGTGGGGCCGAGCGGTACAGGTGCTTCAGACGGCGGAAGGGGGCCTCCCCCTTCCTCTCTCCCTCCCTCCTCCCGGCCTCGGCCTGCGGGAGGGTTTGATTTGAAAGCGGTTATCGCCGTTGGCTGAGTGGCACGCAGAGGCTGCTATGAGGATGGGCGGGGTGCGGGAGGTGGAGCCGCCGCCACTGCTGTGTGGGGCCTGTCATTCACTCCGACCCTCTGTCACCCCGCACTACAGCCATTTCCCCGGCAACTGCGGCCTACGGCGAGCGCCGGCCCACAAACCTCCCCGCGCCCATGTGGCGCGCCTTCCCCCCTTCACTGCACGTTAGCAGCCCTCGCATCGAGGATAGACACACAATGTTGGAGTAACTCAGCGGGACAGGCAGCATCTCTGGAGGGAAGGAATAGGTGACGTTTCGAGTCGAGATCCTTCTTCAGACTTCACCCTTGCATCCCCTATCTCGCCGTCCACCCTCCACTGTCAGAGTGAATGAGGCCCAACGTATATTGGAGAAACAGCACGTCATATTTCGCTTGGGCAACTTACAACCCAGCGGTATGTGTTGCTTGGGATCACTGGTCGGCGTGGATTCGGTGGGCCGAATGGCCTGTTTCCGCTCTGTATCTCTAAACTAAACACTAAACTAAAGAATGAACATTGATTTATCTACCTTCAAGTAACCCTTGCATCGTTTCTCTCTCCGTCCACTCCACTGCCAGAGTGAAGCCCAAGGTAAATTGGAGGAACAGCAATGAAGAAGGATCTTGACCTGAAATGTCCCCTATTCCTTTTCTCCAGAGATGCTGCTGAACCCGCTGAGTTACTCCAGCTTTTTGTATCTATTCAGCGGTATGAATATTGATTTATTTAACTTCAAGTTAGCATTGCTTCCCCCCTCGCTCCGCCCCACCCCTCCAATTCTCCGATTAGTTTCACCGATTAAAACATTTTACTGATTGCCTCGTTGTCAGCTTCCCCTCCGCTAACAATGAACCTTCCTTGACCATAGTCCCCTTTGGTATGTGTTCTCACATCTTAACATTCCATATCTCTGTCTCCCTTTCCCCTGACTCTCAGTCTGAAGAAGAATCTCGACCCGAAACGTCACCCATTCCATCCCTCCGGAGATACTGCCTGTCCTGCTGAGTTTTCCAGCATTTGGTGTCTATCTTTGTTTTAAACCAGCATCCGCAGTTCCTTCCTGCACACTACCCCCACCCTAGATAGATAGGAGAGGAATGAATGACGTTTCAGGTCGAGACCTCTCTTCAGACCCTCCAAAGATGCTGCCTGTCCCGCTGAGCAACTCCAGCGTTTTGTGTTCATTGTTGGCTGAGGGGAAGGTGACAACGAGGTATGCAAACATTAAAATTAATCAGGAGGACAGTAAAACTAGTCGGAGAATAGGATGGAGGACCAATTCCTTCTCTTAAGAGATGCTGCCAACAATGGACCATGTATGTAGGAAGGAACTGCAGATGCTGGTTTACACTGAAGATAGACGCAAAATGCTGGAGTAACTTAGTGGGACAGATAGCATCTCTGGGGAAGAAGGATCTCGACCAGAAAGGTCACACATTCCTTCTCTCAAACCATGGACCATTGCAGGCTCCACCTTTCCTTGATCATCGTTACTTTGTTGTATAACTTTCATTCATTTGTTCTCTATTTCTCTATCACCATCTATAGATAATCTCCCTTTCCCCTGACTCTCAGTCTGAAAAAGGGTCTCGATCCGAAACGTCACCTATTGCTTTTCTCCAGAGATGCTGCCTGACTGGCTGAGTTCTCCAGCTTATTGTGTCTATCTTTGGTATAAACCAGCACCTGTAGTTCCTTTTTCCAGAGATGCTGCCTGACCTGCTGAGTTACTCCAGCTTTTTGTGCCTATCTTCTGTTTAAACCAGCATCTGCAGTTCCTTCCTACACCTAACCATTTATTTATTTTATTTCTAACTATCTCCGTTCGCTTCTGCATTTGAAACAAACAAAAAACAGCCAGGTCGTCACCATAGCTCGCTTGCATATTAAAAAATCACAGTGGCTTGCGTCAGTGCAGTGCGTGGGACGGGATCCCACAGTGTTGGCTGCAGTTCTGCGATGTCGACCGGCTGCAGGGAACGCTTGCGAGCACCATTATTCGGCCACAGATTCTCTATTTGAACAAATGGGCGCAATAATAACACTGGAAAAAATACTGCATCAAATTTACTGCTATCAGAGTGCAAGTTTTGGTTCTCCAGAATATGAATAGCTGCAGGGCTAATGGACATTGAATGTATTTCTTTCTCCTTCTGAAGATGGGTCTCGACCCGAAACGTCACTTATTCCTCTTCTCCAGAGATGCTGCCTGACCCGCTGAGTTACACCATTTTTTTGTGTCTTCGGTATAAACCAGTATCTGCAGTATCAAGCCGGGCAAAATGACACTGTTTTTAGGTTGACCGGCGGGACTTTAGGTGGCCATTGGCAACTGGGCAACCGTTAATTTCGAGCCCTGCTGTATGTTTTATCTTTGGTGTGCTAGTTGTAAATGTGCGCGGCATCTGCTAAATTATTTAGTTTTTATGTACCCTGCTACCATATCTTTAATTTAAGTCCACAATCTAGCATTTCCCTAATGCTGATGCCAGCCTAACTGATCTGCAGTTCCTCATTTTCTATCTCCCTCTCTCCAGAAATAGTGAGGCGTCATTTGCTCTCTTCCAATTTGTGTGAACCATTCTGCAACCTACGGAATTTTGGAAGATGAACAGTGCGCCTGCCTGAAAGACTACGGATCAGGTTCTGGAATTTGGGCAGCTATTTTCCAGCCGGCACGGACACCATCTTCTATGTCACCAACTCTATGATTCCTTGAAACTGGCAAGACGTCGGATTCACACAACAGAGTGGAATCCTGGAGCACTCTCCTCAAATGGCTTTTTGGATTCTGTGGGTCAGTTGGTACTTTCACTGCCATGTTCGATAGGAATTTTGGTGGGAGGGTTAATGAGGGATTCGGAGCAAATGTGCATAAATTAATCTGAGCAAAGGCCTTCCCTGACTAACAAATGGATTCCATTTGTACAGATGTTGATTTTTGTACATCAGAAAATAGACAAAAATCACTCTATGTTTACCATTTTGTAATGAATGGCATTAAAAACACATAATGCTGACAAGAAGGAACAATTGTTAAAAGAGACAAAATAGTTCTAACGTTCCTATAAATGAACGTATGTATCTACATCGGATTTGAATTTAGTATTGGAGCTTTTCTGCATGTATGGGTTTCTCGTAAGTGGGGCATTTGTTACTCTAGGACGGCCTGTGTACTGCTCTGTCATGGTCTAGAATGTCAAGAAAAATATTAGAGGAACTGAATTGATTATGCTTTTAGCTTTGAAGAGGGCTGTTGTGCAGATCATCTAATTGAGGTATAAAAAAGTATTTATGGCACGGAATATAATTTTATATTCAGGAGGGAGGGACGGAATGCTGAGGCACAACAAATTTGCCATATGCTTGTTTTAGTTTCTGTAATGAAGAATGAATTGTAATCTGGCAAGCAAAGTCATTAATGGATTGTCTCGCGATTCCCAGGCATACTTTACACATGCCTCGCTATTTCACGTAATAGATCAAAAGTATTGCCTTTGATTCTTTTTCACCAAATCAGTATCCCTTGGTTGGAAACCTTTATGCCTTTGGCAAGAACCGTATGTACCAGACTGATCTGTGAACACTCATTTTAACCTTCTCTAAGCACGACAATCCCACTTTCTTTGGATTTTTCATGGAAGTGAAGACTTTCATCTTGATACCATTCTTGCTGTTTAATGCAGTCGAGCAGACTTGTGTAGAAGAGATTTGTAAAAACGTAGCATACCTTGCTTCTATCCTTTGATTCTCTGTTCCAAAGGTTCGGTGTTCCTTTTTTAAACTGACTACTCAACCAACTTGTTCTGCAATTGTTAAAAATTGCCTTTGTACATCTTCAGCGGTCTCTGTCCCAACATCCCCCATAAAATTGTACCATCTAGTTTACATGGAATCTAGAGGTGAGAGCTGGGTTACTGTTCCTGCTCCGTTGCTAAGGTAGCACACTGTGCAGTGTAGCATTGATTCCACTGATGAGGTGATGTGGAATGCTTAGTTTTAGGTACTGGTCATTCCAACCAATGACAGGACTCAGACCCAAGTCATAAACAACTCTAGACTGTCATTAGAACATTGGACATTAAAAACTACTGTAGAATTGCATGCAAACATGGGTGATAAACTGCATTAATACTGCAGAGGCCCAGGAGCGGTTGGAGCGGTTGCAGAGGGAGGAGTAACGTCCGAGCGGTGAGTTTAAAACCCGATCACGGGGCTTTGCTTTACAGAGGCCCAGGAGCCGTTGGAGCGGTTGCAGAGGGAGGAGTAACGTCCGAGCGGTGAGTTTAAAACCCGATCTCGGGGCTTTGCTTTACAGAGGCGCAGGAGCCGTTGGAGCGGTTGTAGAGGGAGGAGGAACCCAGATCTGTAACGTTCCAACTTTCCATTCGCATTTCAAAACTAGTGGGCTTGAGGAAGCCGCTGATTGGTGGAAGCGGACAAGAGGGAGCAGCTGATTGTGAGTCAGATCCCTGCTGATTTCTTCCAGCACTTTCTATTATATCCAGGGTAAGTGGGGAGAATGAGGGCAGTTTACTGTTCTGGATGTCAGATGTATTGTATCCAGGGTAAGGGGGGAGTATGAGGGAGAATGAGGGCAGTTTACTGTTCTCGATGTCAGATGTATTGTATCCAGGGTAAGGGGGGAGAATGAGGGCAGTTTACTGTTCTGGATGTCAGATGTATTGTATCCAGGGTAAGGGGGGAGTATGAGGGAGAATGAGGGCAGTTTACTGTTCTGGATGTCAGATGTATTATATCCAGGGTAAGGGGGGAGTAAAAGGGAGAATGAGGGCAGTTTACTGTTCTGGATGTCAGATGTATTGTATCCAGGGTAAGGGGGGAGTATGAGGGAGAATAGTAAGATTAAACGATAACTTACCTAAGTTTGAAGTTTGATCTTAATTTTATGAGGAGTTACGTAGGTGATTACGTGAAGAACCCCGCCAGTGCGCCTGCGCGTCAATCTTCAAAGCAGCGGTGTGAAATCACAAAACACAACAACCGAAGTAATATAGTCTCATAATAAAATGAGTAATACAAGAACTTCCATCTGACCTTTATGATAGAGGGTAGGGTCGTGGCGGGCACGTAATCACCTACGTAACTCCTCATAAAATAAAGATCAAACTTCAAACTTAGGTAAGTTCTCGTTTAATCTTACTATTTTACTTCGGAGTCACGTGAGTGACTACGTGAAGATTTTAAAGCTTTGTGATTTCATGCCGTAGATCAATCCCGGCTTCTCACTGCATAGATTGACCCGGAACGAGAATAATCAATCATGCATTCATAATAACATTTGTACCACAAATGCAGTAATTCATTTCAATAATGAAATTAATCAGATCCCCTTTAAACCAGAGTAATTTACACAGAACTTAAAATAGTTTCTGCACACAATCCCGCATTAACAATAGGCCGATGGTAAAAATGTTGAAACATCAACTCATTGGACCACCCGGCAGCTGCGAGGATATGGTCGACGGGGACGTCTTTTGCCCTGGCCGCCGACTTTTCTGCTGCCCTAGCCGAGTGAGACGTAAAAACATAAGTGTTAATACCAGCAGCTGTTATGACTTCTTTTATCCATCTGGAAATAGTCTGTATTGAAACTCTCTTGTGTGTTTTCTTGTGTGTGATTAACAACCCAGTTTCCGTATTTCTTAAATTCTTTGTGACCTCAATGCATTGTAACAAATATGTCTTAACACAGAGACAAGGATCATTTGGATATGTTGCTAGCATAATTTTAAATCCTGTCACACCTGGCCTAATTTGCTTTAATAGGTCATAGATATAGAATGTAACCTTGTCTTCAGTTACTTCCATACTGTCTATTTGTAATTTTCCAAGTGTTTGCACTCGTTGTGCTGTCACTCATGCCATAAGCATGAATACTTTCATCCTGAGCTTGGCCAAAGGTAAAGACACACTTGGTGACCATTCACGAAGTAGTTTCAGTACCACACTTACATCCCAGATTGTCATGTACCTAGGTTTCGGTGGTTTGGAATTAATGATTCCTTTCATTAGTCTGGAAAGAATTGGGTGTGACCCAATTGGGTTTATTTCAGAATCCAGAACCAATTATGAGGGCAATGCACTTATGGCTGAATTAATTGCACTACAACTCAGACCTTCATCATAATAGAGTTTTGACAGAAATTCTAAACATTTGAAATATCTGCGGTACTATATTGCACCTTCTTTTGTACACAGAACGTTTCCCATTTCTTAATATAAGAAAGGTACTGTTTTTTGAGTGCTCTTCCTCCAGGCTGCCGTAAGCATGTCCACAGTAAGCTCAGACAGTCCTCGCCACAGAAAAGGCCTTCTTAAACCTGCAAATCAACAAATCCAAACGATCATATAATGGATGTTGTTTCCCTGTTACAGGGTACAGCAATAAAGTACTCCCTTTTGGGACTTTCATCAACATTTGTGTTGTTAATTCTAATATCAACGGATACCATGGCTGTGTAGGTCAATCTGGTATTACCAATACACCTGAATCAGCATCTTGCCTGACTTTAAGCAAACACTGGCTTATGAGGCAGAAAAGTGGAAATATATCTGACAACATACCACTCCAATGTAGCGAGAAAGAATCAATCGCCACTGCTCCTGGATCTGATTCCCATGAGACATATCTCGATAGCTGATGATTCAGTCTAGATGCAAACAAGTCAATGTCGGGCATTCGAAATCTGATTACTATATCATTGAATACCTCTCGATTCAACATCCATTCTTATTATCATGGAACTTTCGTGACCTGGTGTCTGCTATCGTGTTCATTCTACCTGGTAGATAGATAGCTGAAATCCAAATGTTCTTTTCAATACACCCAGTCCAAAGTTGATTAGCCATTTTGTCACATGACCCCGACTTGATTTCATCCATATCATTAATATAGGCAATTGCTGTGTTTATCAATCTAAACTTGAACATGCCTTTTAGTTGTGTTAGATCAATAACCTTGGAGTCCATAGAAACATCCTAAAACTCCAAATAGTTAACTGCCCATGTCTGCAGTAACAATGACTCTTCCTGATTCCATCTGCCTCCGCAGCTAGATGCTAAGTCAGTTTCTCCCCATCCTAGTGTACTGGCATCTGTTTGTAATATCATGGAAGGTTTGTTCAATCAGCAATTTGCTGGAACTGCTTGAGACATGTAGAATCCACCACTGCAGATCAGAAACAGCATTTGTTGTTAGTTGCATGGTTCTATCAAAATGACCAACATGCATTCTCAGCCTGTTCTTTAACTTCTTCTTCTTCTTTGGAGTTTTACGGCAGCCGGCATCCGCAATGTTGCATTGCTGCCACCTTCTGGCTTCATTCCACCGTACTCATGTCTTTACATTATATCCTTTTTAGAAGCCCAGAGGCCCTCAAGAAATCAAACAACAACTTTATTCCTTTTCCTTTCCCTCCACACTCTAGAATGTTCTTTACTGATACTTCTGTCAATCCAATTTTCCTCATTTCAATGATCATAAATCCTCTTTCTGTCTCATATCTCCTACATGCAATTAGGGCATGCTGAACTGTTTCTGACTGATGGCATTGCTCACACAGCCCAGTAGGGTGTTTTCCCAATATTTTTAATGTGCTGTTCAGGTGAGTGTGTCCTATCCTCAATCTTGTTAATATTACCTGTTCCCTCCTGTTCCCCCCTCTTCTTGCTGTAATGCCCACTCTATTTTGTAGCGTATAGAGGTGTCTCCCCTTTGTCTCCTGTTCCCAATATTGTTGCCATTCCTGATTTATTTTCTTCCACACAATGTGTTTTCCTTCAGATTTGGATAGTTGTAAGTTTACCTCTATGTTTCTTTTTTTTACAGCCTCCTTTGCCAATTTATCCACCTTTTCATTCCCTAGAACACCAATGTGTGCTGGGACCCACAACAACAACACGTCACTGCCCCTCCTTGTCACTTGGCTTAATAGTAGCAGGATTTCATACACTAAGTCAGGCCGCCTATGGGATGCACCAGACCCAATACTCTGGATTGCAGATAATGAGTCGCTACATATTAATACTTTACATGGTTGCATCTGTTCCATCCACCGAACTGCCATCAAAATAGCGTTCAGTTCCACTGTATATACTGTCAAATAGTTATTTGTTCTTTTGTAAAGCTCAACATTCATCCCCTGGACTACCACAGCCGCCCCTGCTGTTTCAGCTACTGGGTCCTTTGATCCATCTGTGAAAATTAAGAAGTGTTCCCTGTATCTATTATCTATATGGTTATGATATTCTGTCTTTAGGTCTGAATTTTTGTTCCTCCTTTTTGCCTCCCATATCTCCAGATCAACTTTTGGGATGTTCAGTAACCATATTTGCACAGATGGCCACAATATTGCAGGGCAGAACTCTTTGTCCTCTACTTCCATGTCCCTTGACACACCTCCTCCAACCCAGCCAAAGCTTCCACACTGAGCCACCCCTCTCTGTTCTTTAACTCTCTGCAGCTGTTGATAATGTAATGGTCCGAATTGGACTGCTGGGAATGCTGCTACTAATTTTCCCAGTACTCGAGCCACCTGTCTGATTGAGGATTTTTGCTCGTTTACCAGATTACTGCAATCTTTAATCAACTCCACCCTTTTTTCACTGGGCAAAGTAATTTTCATTTGGACTGAATCAATTGTGAACCCCAAATAATCAATCGAGGTACATGGTGTTAACCTTGATTTCTTTGGATGAATTAGAAACCCCAAACTTTCAAAAGTTGATTTCACAATTGCAACAGATGCTTCTGTTGACTGTTTTGTCCTTCCTATAATCAGGACATCATCCAAATATGCCATTAGTACATGCCCCTGGCTTCTTAGCAACCCCAGAATTGGTTTTAATAATTTTGTGAATATTCTGGGAGCGGACGTTAGGCAAAGCTTTGAACTGCCATAACTGGTTCATCAATGTAAATTTAAGATACTGAATAATATGTATCTTTTTAATCTATAGTTGCCATGCTTCTGAAATAAGTTGTTTGGCAGTCACAAATGTCTCCCTTTTAAAATGTTTAAATTAATCAAAAGGATGCAGACTTGTCAAGTCTAGAATAATCCCACATCCTCCATCGTTTTTGATCGAGGTAATATATTTGACACAAATTGGTGAATTTGGTAGACTGATTCTTCAATAACACCTTTTAAATATAGGGTTTGAAACGCAGCTAGAACCTCCATCACTTCTTTTTGTGCAAACCATATGACAATTACAGCAGGAAAACAGGCCATCTCGGCCCTTCAAGTCCATGCTGAAGAAGTGGAGAATTCTGCTAGGAACATGCTGGACAGGCAAATCATAATTTGGATTGAATTCAATTCAAAATCCTTGTATACTATTCAGAATTACCACATCTGAAGTAATCTTCCAATTGTTTATAGAAGAGACATAATCTGCCTCCAACTTTTGGACTTAAATCCAGTTAGTATGTTCCCATGAGAACCAGGTCCACCTACCTCTTGAGTAATATGAGTACTCTGAGATCGCTGGATTCTCCCGGAAGCACCCTCACTGGTTCTTGCTCCCGCTGCAGGCCGCCAGCTACGTCCCTGCGTTAATGAGCGACTTGGTCCTGTCCAGGATCCGTATAACGTCTGAAAGGATATTCCTCTTTACAGACTTTACAACCATTGATGTTTTCATCAATCCTGTTTTCGCTTCATCTTCCAACTCTTTAACACATCTCTCGAGATCCTCTCCAAAGAGTAAGTTGGGTATTTGTACATTACTTGGTTTGCAGAGTGCTGCGAATTTCAGATTCATAGTAGGCCGTATAGCACCTTTCCTCGGACAATTCATCTCGAAGTGGGTGCTGCATAGCAACCCCAGTGCTTTCTGATGCAACTCCGTCATCTCTTGGCTTTTATCCGCTATTCTGGCAAAGCAGTTATTCCAGATTCCAGCAGCTTTAATACTCTCTGCCATTTCAATTCTTGAGTTCTCATAGTTATACTCAACTCATATTTTCTTGCATTCTCATCCATTTCCTGCTGTTCCAGCTGATGGGAAACCAAGTAATTTATTAGGGAGGCCAATTCTCTTCTAATGGTTCTCCTGACTCTGACGGGGCAGCGAATCATACTGCCAGGGGTGGAACATCTGTACATCACGTACATCACGGCTACTGTGACAAATCACATAGAGCCTCATCGTCAGAATCGGGGTCTTAAATCTCATGACCCGTGGCACGATCCTCATCCCTGAGGGTGCATTCTATCAGCCCTGAACCAGGAGCTGTTTAAGCTGCTTCCAGCAGCTTGGATTTCAGTACACTCTTACCTGAGTGTGCTTTGCTGCAACAGCGTATGTAGCAGGCTTTCCATTTGGGCAATACGCTTAAAAGCAGTATCTAGCCCTGGAGCTTCCATTTCCTGGGACTCCTCCTCCGTGGCCCGTTTCTATTCGGACTTGGCCTTGCGCCCGACAGGCGTTGACTGCCCCAGGTCCACAGTCGCTATGCTCACCGCTGGCGACTGTACCGGGGTTTTAGAGGCGGTTGGTCGCTAACCGCAGACTCCCGACTTTCCCGACTTTCTGTCGGCTGTGTCGCTCGCCTCTTCCCCCTGCCTGTTTTTTCCATGGCATCTGTGGAAGAAATCCCCACAGACCCACAGTAAACGGACCTGAAAAAATACTGGATTTTTTTTTACTTACCTTGTAGTTAAAAAACTACAAATCCACTGAGGAGCTCAGCTCCTCACGTCCGTTTGCGACAAGGCGTCTGACGTAATGACGCGCAGGCGCACTGGCGGGGTTCTTCACGTAGTCACTCACGTGACTCCGAAGTAAAATGAGGGCAGTTTACTGTTCTGGATGTCAGATGTATTGTATCCAGGGTAAGGGGGGAGCATGAGGGAGAATGAGGGCAGTTTACTGTTCTGGATGTCAGATGTATTGTATCCAGGGTAAGGGGGGAGTATGAGGGAGAATGAGGGCAGTTTACTGTTCTGGATGTCAGATGTATTGTATCCTGGGTAAGGGGGGAGTATGAGGGCCAGGGCAGTTTGTTGTTCTGGATGTCAGATGTATTGTATCCAGGGTAAGGGGGGAGTATGAGGGCCAGGGCAGTTTACTGTTCTGGATGTCAGATGTATTGTATACAGGGTAAGGGGGGAGTATGAGGGCCAGGGCAGTTTACTGTTCTGGATGTCAGATGTATTGTATCCTGGGTAAAGGAGGAGTATGAGGCCCAGGGCAGTTTACTGTTCTGGATGTCAGATGTGGGAGTTCAAGGAGTCTGATAGCCTTCCAGACGTCCACATCTGCGCCAGGTGCATTGAGATGGGGCTCCTAAGGGACCGTATTAGGAACCTGGAGCAGCAGCTCGATGACCTGCGTCTGGTCAGGGAGAGCGAGGAGATCATAGAGAGGAGTTACAGAGAGGTGGTCACGCCAAGACCACAGGACGCAGGCAAGTGGGTCACGGTTAGGTGGGGCAAGGGGCAGAGGCAGGGACTAGAGAGTACCCCGGTGGCTGTACACCTTGACAACAATACTCCTGTTTGATTACTGTTGGGGGGGGGGGGACAGCCTACCTGGGGGTAGCAATAGCGGCCGGGCCTCCGGTACAGAGATCGGCCCTGTTGCTCAGAAGGGTAAGGAAAAGTAGAGGAGGGCAATAGTAATAGGGGACTCTATAGTTAGGGGGTCAGATAGGCGATTCTGTGGACGCAGTCAGGAGACCCGGATGGTAGCTTGCCTCCCTGGTGCCAGGTTCTGGGATGTGCCTGAACGTATCCAAGATATCCTGAAATGGGAGGTTGAGGAGCCCGAGGTCGTGGTACATATAGGTACCAATGACATAGGTAGAAAAAGGGAAGAGGTCCTGAAAGGAGAATTTAGGGAGTTAGAAAGAGAGTTAAGGAGAAGGACAGCAAAGGTAACAATCTCGGGATTACTGCCTGTGCCACGCGACAGCGGGAGTAGGAATGGAGCGAGGTGGAGGATAAATGCGTGGCTGAAGGACTGGTGCAGAGGGCAGGTATTCAAGTTTCTGGATCATTGGGACCTCTTTTGTGGAAGGTGTGTCCTGTACAGAAAGGACGGGTTGCACTTGAACCCGAGGGGCACCAATATCCTGGCAGGGAGATTTGCAAAGGGTACTGGGGAGAATTTAAACTAGAACGGTTGGGGGGAGGGACTCAAATAGAGAAAGCTAGGAGACAGTGTGTGAGGCAGGAGGCAGAGAAGGGAAGCACTCAGACCCAACATGTAGGGGGGAAAGAAGAAAACAATAATAAACAGAGAATAAGAGGTGGTGGGTTTCTTAAATGTGTGAGCAGAGAGACAGAGGGGTGTAAAATGAGGGTAGAAGCAATAGGTAGCAAGGTGAAAAGTATAAGTGGCAGGCAGACAAATCCAGGGCAAAAATCAACAAGGGCCACTTTTCAACATAATTGTATAAGGGGTAAGAGCGTTGTAAAAACAAGCCTGAAGGCTTTGTGTCTCAATGCAAGGAGCATTCGTAATAAGGTGGTTGAGTTGAATGTGCAGATAGCTATTAATGATTATGATATAGTTGGGATCACGGAGACATGGCTCCAGGGTGACCAAGGCTGGGAGCTGAACATCCAGGGATATTCAATATTCAGGAGGGATAGACAGAAAGGAAAAGGATGTGGGGTAGCGTTGCTGGTTAGAGAGGAGATTAAAGCAATGGAAAGGAAGGACATTAGCTTGGAGGATGTGAAATCGATATGGGTAGAGCTGCGAAACACTAAGGGGCAGAAAACGCTAGTGGGTGTTGTGTACAGGCCACCTAACAGTAGTAGTGGAGTTGGGGATGGCATCAAACAGGAAATTAGAAATGTGTGCAACAAAGGTAAAACAGTTATAATGGGTGACTTCAATCTACATATAGATTGGGTGAATCAAATTGGCAGGGGTGCTGAGGAAGAGGATTTCTTGGAATGTATGCGGGATAGTTTTCTAAACCAGCATGTAAAGGAACCAACGAGAGAGCAGGCTATTCTGGACTGGGTATTGAGCAATGAGGAAGAGTTAGTTAGCAGTCTTGTTGTGCGTGGCCCCTTGGGCAAGAGTGACCATAATATGGTTGAGTTCTTCATTAGGATGGAGAGTGACATTGTTAATTCAGAAACAAGATTGTTAATTCAGAAACAAGATTGACTGGCAATTGATTCTTAAAGGGTTGATGGTGGATATGCAATGGAAGGCATTTAAAGACTGCATGGATGAACTACAACAATTGTTCATCCCAGATTGGCAAAAGAATAAATCAGCGAAGGTAGTGCATCCGTGGATAACAAGGGAAATCAAGGACAGTATCAAAACAAAAGATGATGCGTACAAATTAGCCAGAAAAAGCAGCCTACCAGAGGACTGGGAGAAATTCTGAGTCCAGCAGGGGAGGACAAAGGGCTTAATTAGGAAAGGGAAATTTGATTATGAAAGAAAACTGTCAGGGAACATAAAAACTGACTGCAAACGTTTTTACAGATATGTGAAGAGAAAGAGATTAGTTAAAACAAATGTAGGTCCCTTGCAGTCAGAAACAGGTGAATTGATCATGGGGACCAAGGACATGGCAGACCAGTTGAATAACTACTTTGGTTCTGTCTTCACTAAGGAAGACATAAATAATCTGCCGGAAATAGCAGGGGACAAATGAGATGGAGGAACTGAGTGAAATCCAGGTTAGCCGGGAAGTGGTGTTAGGTAAATTGAATGGATTAAAGGCCGATAAATTCCCAGGGCCAGCTAGGCTGCATCCCAGAGTACTTAAGGAAGTAGCCCCAGAAATAGTGGATGCATTAGTGATAATTTTTCAAAACTCCTTAGATTCTGGAGTAGTTCCTGAGGATTGGTGGGTAGCTAATGTAACCCCACTTTTTAAAAAGGGAGGGAGAGAGAAAACGGGGAATTACAGACCAGTTAGTCTAACATCGGTAGTGGGGAAACTGCTAGAGTCAGTTATTAAAGATGGGATAGCAGCACATTTGGAAAGTGGTGAAATCATTGGACAAAGTCAGCATGGATTTACGAAAGGTAAATCATGTCTGACGAATCTTATAGAATTATAGACAGGCTAGATGCAGGAAGATTGTTCCTGATGTTGGGGAAGTCCAGGACAAGGGGTCACAGTTTAAGGATAAAGGGGAAATCCTTTGGGACCGAGATGAGAATTTTTTTTTCACACAGAAAGTGGTGAATCTGTGAAATTCTCTGCCACAGAAGGTAGTTGAGGCCAGTTCATTGGCTATATTTAAGAGGGAGTTAGATGTGGCACTTGTGGCTAAACGGATCAGGGGGTATGGAGAGAAGGCAGGTACGGGATACTGAGTTGGATGATCAGCCATGATCATATTGAATGGCGGTGCAGGCTCGAAGGGCCGAATGGCCTACTCCTGCACCTATTTTCTATGTTCTATGTTTCTACTGCTTTTTTTTTTTTAATGCTGTTTTTTCCCTTTTTCCTTCCGCCCACAATATTTAATATGTAAAAGAATATGTGATTCTGTTCCATTCTGTTTGTAGTTTGTTTGGTTGTTTGTTTGTTTGTCTTTTTGCACAAAGTCCGCGAGCATTGCCACTTTTCATTTCACTGCACATCTCATATGTGTATGTGACGAATAAACTTGACTTGACAACCTCTCCCCCACACCCCCCCTCCCCTAACAACCCCACCTCTACCCCACACCCCCCCATCAAACCTCTCCCCCACACCCCCCCTCTCACCCCCCCTCTACCACAAACCCCCTCTACCCCACACCTCCCCCTCTACCACAAACCCCCCTCCCCCACACCAACCCTCCGCCACACCCCCCCTCCCCCACGACCCCCGCCGTAAATGAAAAACATTCAAATTAAGGATGTTTCATTGTAAATATATTTAATATAAAATAAATATAAATAATTTAAAACACTATTAATATTTATGACAGAAATCGACATTGTTGCGGGAAATCAACTTTGAATTCAGATTACGTAGAGGTTGTTAGTGTTGCACAGTGCGGGGTAGCTGACCTCCAGAATCATATCGCTGCTTCTCCGTGGACACGGAACCGGTAGAGGCAAGTGTATTCTGGATGGCCCCAGTTGTTATGCACCCGCAGTTCAATTAGTTTGAAAGCTGCAGCATCTTTATTCTACAAAGCAAAAAAATTGACGACAGGTCAGGGAACCTATGTTTCAGTGTGAAAGTACTGCAGGCAGGAGAGAAGATGGATCAGCTACAAACCAGACTTCAAACATCCTGCTGATCATGGATTTCAGGACATTCTATTCAATTACATACAGCATTAATAACAAGCATTGTATCATGGAAAAGGTAGATGCTTTAGAGGTAAGAGAAGAACATGGATCTCAAATGACAGCAGGAAATACTGGGAGCAACAGCTTTACTCCATGTAGCTTCGTGGATGAGGAGAGAACATGCTTAATTACACAGGCTTGCTTTGTGGCAACTGACAAATTGTGAATAAAGTGGCCATGAAAAATAAACTTCTATTCTGGAAAGAGAAAATGCTCGAACAACTCAATGGGTCAGCAGCATTCCAGGACCTGCCTGACCTGCTGAGTTACTCCAGCATTTTGTGTCTTTCCTTGGTAAACCAGCATCTGCATATTCTTGTTTCTACAATCTGTAATCTGGATTGGTTCAGCAAGTTTGAAACTTGAAGATGCTTCAAGTAGATCAGCCATTGATCCAGCTCTCCTCAGTTTCCCTATCTCTGCATCTGAAAACATGTTTATCCTTCACCAGATTGCATGAATGGTCAATTAAAAAAAGTATCTCTGCGCACCTGCTGCCTGACCCGAGTATTTCAGGCATTGTGTTTTAGTCCTCCATCACCTGCAGATTTGCAATTTTCTATTTGTAACTTGTCATTTGTTCCAGTCAATACGATATTTGTGATAATACGAGTCTGAAGAAGGGTCTCGACCTGAAATGCTTCCCATTCCTTCTCTCCAAAGATGCTGCCTGTCCCACTGAGTTACTCCTGCATTTTGTGTTCATCTTCAGCATAAAGCATCTGCAGCATCAGCATTTCCTTCTTACACAATGCGCTATTTGCAAATCACAAACTCCTGACATATTTGCCAAACATATTTAAGCAAAAGACACATGTGAGAGAACTTACTGACAGTCCATATGATCCCTTGGTGCAGGGGCGGAAATCCTGGGGGGTACAGGGGGGACTCGTGCTTTGAGAGGTGGGGGACAATCCCCCCCATGTTTTGTCATCCAGACTTGATCAGCCTCTTTCTAAGGGCTGAATCGGCCCATTCGCGGAGCCTTTCAGCGCCCGTCGCGGCTTAAAATCAAACTGCTGCATCAAGGCGATCAAGGCTCCCGATGATGAAGCCTCCGCCGGCCAATGAAAGACCCCCGTGAGAGGGCTGATTCAAGCCCACAGCCGAAGCCTCGCACTAATGCATCTCGCTCTCTCCTCCAGCCCAGCGCACCGCTTGTCTCAAGGGTGAATAGACCGAGCACCAGCAGTGAGTGCTCGCTCCGCCACCTCTCTCGCTTAAGTTTATTTTGACAGTGGGTCTCCACAGGGCCCACGGGTGAAGCCTCCGAAGCCGTGTGGCTGTTTGTGTCTGTGTGTGTGTGCGTGGCCGTCAAGAAATTGTATCTCCCCGGTTCCCCCCCCCATGTTTTGATAGCGATTTCCATGCCTGGGTCAGATCTTACAGCCAAGACCCATGAGCATTACTGAAGGGGGCTGTAAATCTGTTCAGTTGAGAAGGGATCAGCTGCCAGTAAGATTGGGGGAAGGGGGTTGGACAGGAATCCACAATAGGGCCTCCATTGTAAGTTTTAGTTGATCAGTGGCGCAGGAACAAGAATGAATGGGGTTAGATCTTGGGGATCAAGAGGCCAGTACCGGGCCCACCTTAGGTTCCAACCAGTGTTGCATTGTGAATGTGGAAAGAAATTGTGGAGAACAATACATCCAGAATGAAGGAGCTCGGGGAAATTAGCATTAGTAAAACAAAAAAGCATTGGGGGAAATAAAGTAACTAAAGATGATAAATCCCCATGGCTGGACAAATTGCATCTTAATATTTTGAAAGATGGTGATAGCAACAGTGGTTGTCATCTTTCAAAATTCCATAAATTGTAGAACTTTTCCCACAAATCAGAAGGTAGCAAATTCCAGAAAGGAGGGAGATCAAAAAAATGGAAAGTTACAGATCAATCTGTCTTTGAGTTATGGAAAATAATGCAATCTATTAATACAGAAGTAGTAACATGATGCTTCAAATAAATAGGCTGGGTAGGGTCAAGATTGATTTTCAAGGACAAATGTTTGACAAATCCATTCAAGTTTGTTTTAAGGTTTAACTAGCAGGGGTAAGATGGTGTGTATTTAGACTTTCAGAAAGTGTCCAACTAAGTCCCATTAATAATTTGGACGAAAGGATCAAAATGTATAGAAGTTTGCTAACCAAAGCAGGGTGGCTGTGTGAGCTGAACAGGATTAGGAGAGGCTTCTTTGGATAATGACAGGTTAAATGAATGAGCAGGGACATGCAGATGAAATATCATGCAGAAAAATGGTTGGAAGAAACACAAAAAAGTATGTTCTTTATGACACAGTATCCTGGGCATGATCAACATGGTTGAACGTCTGTGGTAATGCCCCAAAAGAAGAAAGAATGACAACACCCTGCAAAGACCAATGTGGAGACCACATCAGATGCACAACGGGGACAATCACAGTAAATACTGCAGTTTCCAGAGTAAAAGGGATTTCAAGACACTGCATGAAAACATCACCGTGCCAGAATTTCAAGCTTTAGTTGTCATCACTTGAGTTCATCCCCATTCACTCACTGGTGGCTCCTGGATCATGTGATTGATCTTTGCCACCTTGATCTCCATTACTGGAATGAATCAGCTTGGCATTCTATAAAGCCTTTGCCTGAAGCAAATATGTTTTAAGTGCGAAAAGGGTGGCACGGAGGCGCAGCGGTAGAGTTGCTGCCTTACAACTCCGGGTTCCAGACTTTGTACATTCTCCCCATGGGTTTGTCCGAGATCTTTGGTTTCCTTCCACACCAAATACAGGTTTGTAGGTTAATTGGCTTGATATACATGTAAATTGTCCCTTCTGTGTGTCTTGTGAGTCTGTGGAATTCTCTGCCTCAGAGGGCGGTTCTCTGGAAATGTTCAAGAGAGAGCTAGATAGGGCTCTTTAAGATAGTTAAGGGCTTGGACACGCTAGAGGCAGGAAACATGTTCCCGATGTTGGGGGAGTCCAGAACCAAGGGCCACAGTTTAAGAATAAGGAGTAAGCCATTTCAAATGGAGATGAGGAAACACTTTTTCTCACAGAGAGTGGTGAGTCTGTAGAATTCTCTGCCTCAGAGGGCGGTGGAGGCAGGTTCTCTGGATGCTTTCAAGAGAGAGCTAGATAGGGCTCTTAAAAATAGCAGAGTCAGGTGATATGGGGAGAACGCAGGTACGGGGTACTGATTGTGGATGATCAGCCATCATCACATTGACTGGCAGGGCTGACTTGAAGGGCCGAATGGCCTACTCCTGCACCTATTGTCGATTGATAGTGTTAGTGTGCGGGATCGCTGGTCGGTGCGGACTAAGGGCCTGTTTCAGCACTGTATCTCTTAAGCTAAACTAAAACATGGGTGAAGTCAGCACCAAAACTCAGAATCACAGTTCAAACACCAGTGAGTGAACTGTCAAATATTGGCACATGCCAGATTTTGGTTAACGGTTACTACATCGCAAAGTATATTTTTGTAAAAGCTAGATAAATATTTGAGGCAAAGGAAAATAAAAGCTTGCAGGAAAAGGCCAAGGTTATAGGATTGTTCCAGCAATAAAAGCAGGCAGGGACTAGAGAGTACCCCGGTGGCTGTACACCTTGACAATAAGTACTCCTGTTTGAGCACTGTTGGGGGTAGCGACAGCGGCCGGGCCTCCGGTATAGAGACTGGCCCTGTTGCTCAGAAGGGTAAGGAAAACAAGAGGAGGGCAATACTAATAGGGGACTCTATAGTTAGGGGGTCAGACAGGCGATTCTGTGGACGCAGTCGGGAGACCCGGATGGTAGTTTGCCTCCCTGGTGCCAGGGTCTGTGATGTGTCTCAACGTGTCCAAGATATCCTGAAAGGGCAGGGAGAGGAGCCCGAGGTCGTGGTACATATAGGTACCAATGACATAGGTAAAAAAGAGAAGAGGTCCTGAAAGGAGAATTTAGGGAGTTAGGAGGGGAGTTAAAGAAAAGGACAGCAAAGGTAACAATCTCGGGATTACTGCCTGTGCCACGCGACAGTGAGAGTAGGAATGGAGCGAGGTGGAGGATAAATGCGTGGCTGAAGGACCGGTGCAGAAGGCAGGGATTCAAATTTCTGGATCATTGGGACCTCTTTTGTGGAAGTTTCGACCTGTACAAAAAGGATGGGTTGCACTTGAACCTGAGGGGGACCGATATCCTGGCGGGGAGATCTGCAAAGGCTACTGGGGAGACTTTAAACTAGAATGGTTGGGGGGAGGGACTCAAATAGAGAATGCTATTAGAGAGTGTGTGAGGCAGGAGGCAGAGAAGGAAAGCACTCAGACCCAACATGTAGGGGGGAAACAAGAAAACAATAATAAACAGAATAAGAGGTGGTGGGGTTCTCAAATGGGTGAGCAGAGAAACAGAGGGGTGTAAAATGCGGGCAGAAGCAATAGGTAGCAAGGTGAAAAGTATAAGTGGCAGGCAGACAAATCCAGGGCAAAAATCAAAAAGGACCACTTTTCAACATAATTGTATAAGAGGTAAGAGCGTTGTAAAAACAAGCCTGAAGGCTCTGTGTCTCAATGCAAGGAGCATTCGTAATAAGGTGGATGAGTTGAACGTGCAGATAGCAATAAATGATTATGATATAGTTGGGATCACGGAGACATGGCTCCAGGGTGACCAAGGCTGGGAGCTGAACATCCAGGGATATTCAATATTCAGGAGGGATAGAGAGAAAGGAAAAGGAGGTGGGGTAGCGTTGCTAGTTAGAGAGGAGATTAACGCAGTGGAAAGGAAGGACATTAGCTTGGAGGATGTGGAATCGGTATGGCTAGAGCTGCGAAACACTATGGGGCAGAAAACGCTGCTGGGTGTTGTGTACAGGCCACCTAGCAGTAGTAGTGAAGTTGGGGATGGCATCAAACAGGAAATTAGAAATGCGTGCAACAAAGGCAAAACAGTTATAATGGGTGACTTCAATCTACATATAGATTGGGTGAATCAAATTGGCAGGGGTGCTGAGGAAGAGGATTTCTTGGAATGTATGCAGGATAGTTATCTAAACCAACATGTAGAGGAACCAACGAGAGAGCAGGCTATTCTAGACTGGGTATTGAGTAATGAGGAAGGGTTAGTTAGCAGTCTTGTGCGTGCCCCCTTGGGCAAGAGTGACCATAATATGGTTGAGTTCTTCATTAGGATGGAGAGTGACATTGTTAATTCAGAAACAACGGTTCTGAACTTAAAGAAAGGTAACTTTGAGGGTACGAGACGTGAATTGGCCAAGATTGACTGGCAATTAGTTCTAAAAGGGTTGACGGTGGATATGCAATGGAAGGCATTTAAAGACTGCATGGATGAACTACAAAAATTGTTCATCCCAGTTTGGCAAAAGAATAAATCAGGGAAGGTAGTGCATCCGTGGATAACAAGGGAAATCAGGGATAGTATCAAAGCAAAAGATGATGCGTACAAATTAGCCAGAAAAAGCAGCATACCAGAGGACTGGGAGAAATTCAGAGACCGCAGAGGAGGACAAAGGGCTTAATTAGGAAAGGGAAAATAGATTATGAAAGGAAACTGGCAGGGAACATAAAAACTGACTGCAAAAGTTTTTATAGATATGTGAAGAGAAAGAGATTATTTAAAACAAATGTAGGTCCCTTGCAGTCAGAAACAGGTGAATTGATCATGGGGAACAAGGATATGGCGGACCAATTGAATAACTACTTTGGTTCCGTCTTCACTAAGGAAGACATAAATAATCTGCCAGAAATAGCAGGGGGCCGCGGGTCAAAGGAGATGGAGGAACTGAGTGAAATCCAGGTTAGTTGGGAAGTGGTGTTGGATAAATTGAATGGATTAAAGGCCGATAAATCACCAGGGCCAGATAGGCTGCATCCCAGAGTACTTAAGGAAGTAGCTCCAGAAATAGTGGATGCATTAGTGATAATTTTTCAAAACTCTTTAGATTCTGGAGTAGTTTGCTGAGGATTGGAGGGTAGCAAACGTAACCCCACTTTTTAAGAAGGGAGGGGAGAGAAAACGGGGAATTAGACCAGTTAGTCTAACATCGGTAGTGGGGAAACTGCTAGAGTCAGTTATTAAAGATGGGATAGCAGCACATTTGGAAAGTGGTGAAATCATTGGACAAAGTCAGCATGGATTTACGAAAGGTAAATCGTGTCTGACGAATCTTATAGAATTTTTCGAGGATGTAACTAGTAGAGTGGATAGGGGAGAACCAGTGGATGTGGTGTATCTGGACTTTCAGAAGGCTTTCGACTAGGTACCACACAAGAGATTAGGATACAAACTTAAATCACACGGTATTGGGGGTTCAGTATTTATGTGGATAGAGAACTGGCTGGCAAACAGGAAGCAAAGAGTAGGAGTAAACGGGTCCTTTTCACAATGGCAGGCAGTGACTAGTGGGGTACCGCAAGGCTCAGTGCTGGGACCCCAGCTATTTACAACTTATATTAATGATCTGGATGAGGGAATTGAAAGCAACATCTCCAAGTTTGCGGATGACACTAAGCTGGGGGGCAGTGTTAGCTGTGAGGAGGATGCTAGGAGACTGCAAGGTGACTTGGATAGGCTGGGTGAGTGGGCAAATGTTTGGCAGATGCAGTATAATGTGGATAAATGTGAGGTTATCCACTTTGGTGGCAAAAACGGGAAGGCAGACTATTATCTAAATCGTGGCCGATTTGGAAATGGGGAGATGCAGCGAGACCTGGGTGTCATGGTACACCAGTCATTGAAAGTAGGCATGCAGGTGCAGCAGGCAGTGAAGAAAGCGAATGGTATGTTGGCTTTCATAGCAAGAGGATTTGAGTATAGGAGCAGGGAGGTTCTACTGCAGTTGTACAGGGTCTTGGTGAGACCACACCTGGAGTATTGCCTACAGTTTTGGTCTCCAAATCTGAGGAAGGACATTATAGCCATAGAGGGGGTGCAGAGAAGGTTCACCAGACTGATTCCTGGGATGTCAGGACTTTCATATGAAGAAAGACTGGATAGACTTGGCTTATACTCGCTAGAATTTAGGAGATTGAGAGGGGATCTTATAGAAACGTACAAAATTATTATGGGGTTGGACAGGCTAGATGCAGGAAGATTGTTCCCGATGTTGGGGAAGTCCAGGACAAGGGGTCACAGCTTAAGGATAAGGGGGAAATCGTTTAAGACCGAGATGAGGAAAAACGTTTTCACACAGAGAGTGGTGAATCTCTGGAACTCTCTGCCACAGAGGGTAGTTGAGGCCAGTTCATTGGCTATATTTAAGAGGGAGTTAGATGTGGCCCTTGTGGCTAAAGGGATCAGGGGGTATGGAGAAAAGGCAGGTACGGGATACTGAGTTGGATGATCAGCCATGATCATATTGAATGGCGGTGCAGGCTCAAAGGGCTGAATGGCCTACTCCTGCACCTATTTTCTATGTATCTATGATCCTTTATTCACTTCCATACCTGCACCTCAAACGTCTGGATTGAATCCCCTTCCTCGTTATACGTGTATGGTCCCAATAGGATCCCTTCGGCTTGATTTTCATCATCCAAGCCCTGTGAACAAGTAGAAATTAGCAAGCTTTACACACAGAAAATTACTCTCCAGTCACCCCAACAATTCTACCAGCTGGTGAAAGCAGGACTTTCACCCTTGCCTGGAATAAAGCTTGGTTGAATATATAAAGTCATAAAGTAGTTGCCTAAAAGTCAATTGGAAAAATGTCATCACGTCATTTAGCACATGAAGTGAATCTGTACATAATCAAACAGAATGAAACGATGTCCTGCATGTGTAGCATCAACTCTCATCTGTGGGAGAAGATGAGAGTGGTCACCTACAGGGGCCTCATCAGGCACCTCTATACCCACAGAACTAGAGTGGAAGCAAGTCATCCTCAATCCTGAGAGAATATCAGTGAAGAATTGTTCACCCCCACTCAGGAAAGCACTTGGCATAACAATTGTCCCTAGTATGTGTAGTGTTAACTTTAATCTCATCTATTGGATGTAAAGTTGCTTCATCACTGTATGAAGCTTTTATGGTTAGCAGTGTTGAGGATTGTGCAATAAAGTGACAAAACTCAGTGAAGTCAGTGAAGACCCAGAATCACAGTTCAAACACCAGTATGAGCAACTTGTGTAGCATGGAAGATTGAAGATTATATTAGTGGGCCTTCTATTTGAGGGATTATTGTTCTGGACTGTGAAATGGAATTTGCTCATTTTTAACAGAACTTGTTCATCTTATTGACGTGGATTGTGAGACCACTCGGGACCCTGAACATGGAATCCAATGTCCAAGAAAGCCTTGCCATGTTCAGCAGCATGCTCCAGACAAACACCATGGTTCCCAAACATTCACTCATATTCTATACGTTTCACTCACATAAACAGAGAAGTCTTGAGGGGCACTTCTAATTGATCCACACGGAGAAATGGATCTTGGAATGTACTCTAGTGTAAAGGCTGTTGGCCTGATCCGGACAGCAAGCTCGATGACAACAAAGCCTTGGGAGCCTTTAAATGGCCAACAGTTCCCAGGATGAACCTCCGGCTGCAAGAGAGAACAAGAAAAAAAAATTAGGAAAGATTCTCATTTTAGTTTAGAGATACAGCGCGGAAACAGGAAATATTAACACTATCCTACCCACACTCGGGACAATTTTGTTTTACATTTACCAAGCCAATTTACCTACAAACCTGTACGTCTTTGGAGAGTGGGAGGAAACCGAAGATCTAGGAGAAAACTCACGCAGGTCACGGGGAGAACGTACAAACTCCGTACAGACAGCACCTATAGTTGGGATCGAACCGGGGTCTCTGGCGCTGTAAGGCAACAACTCTACCACTGTGCTGCCCACAATTCTCTACCCACAATTATCCCCCTTCCTTTCAACAGAACACTGATTCTTCCTACAGGGACAGCAAAGATTTAATTTTTGGACACGATCCACGTGAGGATATGAGGATACTTACAGAATAATGAAAGGCATAGAGTGGATGTGGAAAAGATGTTTCCACTTGTGGGGGAGTCTTGGATCAGAGGCCATAGGCTCAGAATTAAAGGGTGCGCCTTTAGAAATGAGGTGAGGAGGAACGTCATTACCACAGAGGGCTGTGGAGGCCAAGTCAGTGGATATTTTTAAGGCAGAGATAGACAAATTCTTGATTAGAACAGGTGTCAATGGTTATTTTGGGAACAGGGATGGGTTGTTGGGGTGGGGGTTGCTATGGCAGGAATCTGCAGTCTCGACCACTCAATGTTTTCTGCCAATTTACCTCAACCCTGCACAATGAGAAAACGCGCTACAATTTTCCAGCAGAGCCCATTGCTGCTTTTGGTTCATGCTATGACAATTATTATGTTAATGCAGAGAACAGGAGTTACTGAGACATTTTTAACACACTGCCCCCAACACAGATGCTCTCTCACCATTTACAAAGTATCGGGACAAGTACCTGAACCAGCAGGACCTCTGTCTCGGGCAGTGTGATCAAATGCAACCCAAAATATGCTTTCTCCGATTTCCTCTAAATCTTTCTTTGTTTTAAAACCTCAACCCTCTGGACTTAGGCACCTCTGTAAACTACAGGCAAATGCTGGCAAATGGGATTAGTTGTACGGGTACCTGATGGTTGACGTGGACGTGTTGGGCACAAAGGGCCTGTTTCTGTGCTATATGACACCACAAGTGGATTTAAAAATCTGAACTCAATTGAAGATTTGATAAACACACTGGCAATCTACATCCAGGTGAGAGGAATGGGGAGCAGAAAGCGTCAGAGATTGGTTAAAGCAGATGGAAGGAGCCACTTTTCCTAAAGGAAGGATATTTTTGCTATGGAGGTAACACATCAAAAGTGCAGCAGATTAACTGCAGGGATGGCAGGGCCGACGTATGAAGAACAATCGTCAATATTCACTGGAGTTTGGAAGGAATGATAATTTTATAGAAACCTACAACATTTAGAAGTTGTAACAGGACTGGAAAGATCCGAGGTAAGATGTTCCTGATGCTGGGGAGTTTCAGGGCCAGGATCACAATGCGAGGATAAGGTGAGGTCATGTAGAACTCAGAGGGGGAGAAATCTCTTCATCCAGAGTGGTGAACCAGAGGAATTCTCTATCATGGAATGCAATTGAAATCATATCGTTGAATATACTCATGAGTTAAATATTGTTCTTGTAGCTAGAGGGACCAAGGGGTATGGGGAGTCCCCCAACTGGGGACACAATTTGGATGATCAACCATTATCACACTGAGGGGTTGAGTGGGCTTGAAGAGCCACATTGCTCACTCCTGTTCATAATTTCCATGTTTCTATTCCATATCCCACAACTGTGGCACTGAACAAGCACGCATGATGGGCCAATGCATGATTTTTTCGACATATATATCAATACCTTGCATTCTTCTGACTGGGAAGAGCTGTTATGCAGACAGATTATGTTTCACATAAACCTGGGGAAAGCAGAAGACACACACTAGTTGTGGTGCCCCCAACAGTAAATCTTGAAGTTGTGGACCTATAGCGTCCCTGTACCATGCTGCCTCTAGGAGAGTATTCGAAGGTCACTGGTTTCAAGACAGAAGGGAGCAGCAGTACAAGGATTATATACCTGAATGACAGCTCTGGGTGAGTGAGATTGGTACCACAGTGGAATGCCAAACAGACTAAGAATAGTCTTGGTCTCTAACGTCTCTGTGCAGCGAGTGTGGATCACACTGCCATCTAACAAGAGAAAACAGAATCATTATCATATCACTGAATGGACAAAGTTAATCATGAATCTTTCAAGAAATATGCAGGTTTGCAGGGAACTGCAAAACTCTGGCAGAGGGATTGGAAAGTTTTTGCTTGAGTGCTGACCACTAAGAAGAACTTTCCAATTTGTCCAAGAACTCAACACTTCCAGCACAACTGCAGAAATAATTTAATGTTACAATCACAATTGTTAAAGTAAATTTGAAAGCTAATTTTCATACAATGTCCAACAGGTTGGAGCACAGAATCCAGCTGAAACTTTCAATGCATAGCTGAATGGCCACCAGGTGGCAGTGGTTGGTTAAGTACCCTCCCAAATCTCAACCATTTACTTGCTCTCATTATTTTTCCATTCATTACAACTATAATAAACAAGGAGCTATTTTTGCAAAAAATGAAATACAATGAGAAAGATTTCTGTAACATAAAATGGAAGCAAAACTTCTACCCGCTGACCAAGATATAAAAATATTGTTATTCGTAGGCAGTTAGCTGGGAACATGTGCAACAAATGACTGCTGTCTGCATAGGTTCTTTTTCTCAATTATATAAAGCTGTGGTGATCCCTGAGGGTTAGGCCACTCCTTGGGTCATCCCCCTCGGCTATTGAGGGACAGGAGCGTTGGTCTGCCACGGGGTTTCTCGAGGTCCTTCTCAGGGTGTGTGTGTTCTCGCTGCGACATTAAAAACTACTGTTGAACCTGCCTGACCTCTGGCCTTTTCCTGACCTCGTCCAGGCTGCTACAAAGCCATTTAGCATTACATCTGACCTAGTTTAGAGACTAACCAGAAAGGACAATTTATCTTGTAGAACATATATTTTACATATATTGTAGAACATATATTTACATCGCAGGAACAGGCCCTTTTGTCCCACTGTGTCTGCACCAACCATGATGTCAGCCTAACTCATCCCATCTGACTGGACATGGTCTGCATCCCTCTACTCCCTGTCTGTACATGTATCTGTCCAAATGCCTTTTAAAGATTACTATTGTATCTGCTTCCACCACCTCCCCTGACAGCACACCTGCAGTTGTGCAAGAAAAACTTGCCTCACACATCTCCTTTAAACATCCCCCCTCTCACCTTAACTCTATGCCCTCGTGTATTTGACATTTCCACCCTGGGGAAAAGACTGCCTCCTCCATCTTTATATCTCTCATAATTTTATATACTTCTATCAGATCTCGTCTCAGCCTCTGACGCACCATTTGTCCAACCTCCCCTTATAGCTAATATTATATTCTAACATTCTGTCTAATCCAGGCAGCATTCTGGTCATTCTGCAGATGGCTGAAACCTAAAGTAGATCTTCAGCTTTCTACACAATTCCAATTGTCCAATGTTAGCTTGAGAAGAACCAAGCTTCTATCCACATTTCAAACCATGAGCTTGTCTTCTTTTCTTGCACTTCTACAGGTGTTTAAGATTTCATTTGTCTGCCACTAGTTGCATCTCCACCGATCCAGCTGGTATCGACATTCATCTCAAATGTCTCCTGGTCTCCAGTCTATCTATTTTGTTCTCACTTTCTCTGCAACGTAAACTTTGCTTCAAGGAATAAAACTGGCTAACCAACAGAAGAGGGATGCAATTAAATCAGGGCAGCACAGTGACGGATCGGTAGACCTCCTGCCTGACAGCACCAGAGACTTGGGTTTGATCCTGACTACGGGTGCTGTCTGTACGGAGTTTGTACATTCTCCCTGTGACCACATGGGTTTTCTCCGGGTGTTCAGGTATCCTCCCACACTCCAAAGATGTACAGGTTTGTAGGTTAATTGTAAGTTGTAAAATTGGCCAGAGGGCAGAATAAGACCCATCTTTTCTTCACACGCATTAAATGACTTGGAGTTCCAGATTTGCAGATGATACTGTGAACTGGGGATATTCATGGAATTGGAGGCAAATACAGAATTGGGTTTGAACAGCTGTAATTCAAATGTGAAATATTTCATTTTGGGAGGAGGGATAAAGCAATGTAAACTAGAGGGCACAATTCTAAAAGGAGTGAAGAAACAACAGTGTCTCTGGAATGGGTGACGTTTCGGGTCGAGACCCTTCATCAGACCTTCACATCCTTCTTCCACACGTGGGTGATATATGTGCCTAGTTTACTGAAATAAGGAAGTTTAGGATGTTGTTTAAAAACGCCTGTACTTTATAAATAACGGCTCAGGGTACAAGAGCAAAGAAGTGATGGGGAACTTTGTAAAACACAGGCTTGGCCACAGCTGGAGTAGTGCATCCAGTCCTGGCTGCCTTGCCCTCAGAAAGGCATGATGGTTTGGAGAGAGTGCACAATAGAGTAACCAATGTGTTTGCAGGGATGGTGGAGCAGTGGACAGAATGAAGATGGCCGATAGTGCCCCAGGGCAAGGCCATCCCACCGATGGCTCGGCCTTTAAATGAGTTGTGGCTGGCGCAACATCAAGCAGTTACAAGTTAAATTAACATTCAGCAGTGTGAACCTCAGCAGCTCTGGGGAAACCTGTGCTGTTAACATAGATTTGTACTTGTCTATTCAGGACATATTACCCAGTGTGAAAGAGACCCCATTCCACAGGAGCAAGTCAAACATGACTAAAGTGCCTGCCCACACAACACCCTTTCAGTCTGTTACATTCAGAGTTTTACTTGGCCCGGGCTTTTGTCTGATACTTACCAGCAGATTCCAGTCCATAATCCACCAATCCAACCCTGTCAGCGCTGTACAGTTTCAGGGTTTGCACCACAATGCTTTTCACATCCTACCAAAGGAAAAAGTAACAATAATCTGGGATAAGAAGGGGGCAGTAGAGTGCAATAGAGTGCAGAGCCCACACACATACCGAAACCAGACGGGCAATGCTCCCTTCAACAGTTCCCACACAATGATCCCTCTTATCCATTCCCATAATCTGGAATTAGCAAGGTGTAATAAAAGTGAGCGATGGAGAGCCCAAGTATACTGCATAGAAGGCAGCAGGATTATGTGATCAGGTCAATAATTATTACAGTACATTGACATGGATAGGACAGGTTTGGAGGGATCTGGGGCAAACGCAGGCAGGTGGGACTAGTGTAGCTGGGACATGTTGGCCGGTGTAGACTTATGCAATGTTCCATTCAGTTTGACATTGCCTTACTACCTGTCCTTCACAGAAAGGGTCCTAAAGAAAACTACCTGTGACAAGTGATCAAGGTAGAACGAGCTACAGGCACTGTGGGAGAAGGACTCGATGGATCCCATCAGATGGCTCCCCAAGCAGACAGAGGAAGTCACCAACAGTAGTGTGAGGAGCCCTCCCAGTCAAAACCTGCCTGCACTGTCAGAAAAGCACCCACTGCACGCTGCCATTGAGATGGTTGTGGTGTGAACAACATTCACCTCCTTATGCACTGGGTGTTTGACAGGAAGGTCAGAAGAATGCAAGGGCTCTTGTCATGGTTCACCCTGTGCAGTTGTGCATCAGTGATCTAGGAGCTGTTCACAGGGACGCACAACAAGATAAATGTCAACTCCTGCTGGAAGATCATTATCTCAGCGGAAGGCTCACTTTGGTCTGCCCAAACATTGATCTTCCTGCATAAGATGTAGGTAAATGAATTGCTGCCAACTGGCACATTCCAGGGTGTGAGAGTATGTGGTGTGAGGGACACACTGAAGCTCAGTGTAGTCACCGCAGAGGCTGTGGGGGAGTGGCCTTGGTCCAAGGCCCGGCCACCACTAGACACTGAGGGACTCTCACAAACTTCATGGGAGCACTGTTTAAGGATGTGGTGTTCATTGACACATTGCAAGCGAAAGTGCTGAATTGATGGAACATAGAGCAAGACATGCCCCAATTTCATTAACTGTATATATTATGAATAAATTACTGTTCTGAAATACAATAGTCTGTTCCAGAGTTAGAGCCACTGGCTGCTTGTATGCTTGTACCTTAATAATCCCCGCTCTGACAGCTGCCGAGTGTGTCTCCATTGCCGGACCAGGATAAAGTGAAGCATCTGAGAGGATCTTCTTCTCCAAACCAGCGAGGAGGGCCTCGAGTTCCTTGTGATGCACCAGCTGTTCTGTCAGTGGTTCCCCTGTGCTGTCTTGTGATGAACCGAAGAGCAGCGTGTGGACAAGTGGGAGCAACGCCGTCTCCTTCCAAACACACAAGAGCTGGATAGTTAGTGCTCCTCCTTGTAGACATTGAAATCAATGCAAAGCAGTATCTTTCTCATCGTAAAAAATATATTATTTGACAATTGTTGATCCTTTGGCGAGGGAGACAAGGCAAGGGAATACATTATAGCTGAAAGGATACTGAACAGTGGTGGGGAACAGAAAGATCTTGGAGAGCCTGTTGTGTAGGAAGGCAATGCAGATGCTGGTTTACACTGAAGATAGACAAAATGCTGGAGTTACTCAGCGGACCAGGCAGCATCTAATGCTCCAGAGATGCTGTCCGTCCAGCTTAGTTACTCCAGCATTTTGTGTCTATCTTTGGAGAGCTTGTTGATGGGTCTTTGAAGGTAGTGGGACAGTCATCTTGGAACTGTTAGCTCAGCCGTACCTGTAACATTGTGTGGATTCTGGTTGCCTCCTTACAGGATTGAATGGAGTTCACTAGAGAGGCACAAGAAAGGTTTGCGACATTGGCAGGACTGCAGAAGAAAGGTTGCAAGGAGAGAGTCGCCAGGAACTGCAGCAGGTTGATTGTTTGAGTGGTTATAATATTATAGAAAAAAGACAAAATGCTGGAGTAACTCAGCAGGACAGGCAGCATCTCTGGAGAGAAAGAATGGATCATGTTTCGGATTGAGACCCTTTTTCAGACGTCTCGACCCGAAATGTCATCAACCCCCCCCCCCCAGAGATGCTGCCTGTCTCACTGATGTCTATCTGCGGTGTAAACCAGCATCTGCAGTTCCTTCCTACACATAAGGTGATGATATTCTGACTGGTCCATTCAGAGTAAACAAGGTAACTGTCTTTCCAACACAAAGTTGGAAATGTAATTCAATTGGCACAAGGGTTTGATGCAATTAGTACAGTGGGCCAAGGGTTCACTGCCTGAATGGTTGTTGGAAGCAGAACTCACATTTACTGGGCACCTGGACCAGCAGTAGAAGAAGCTGTGAGTGAGATTCACCTGGCCTCCCAGCACGTAAAACAGAAGGTGGGAACTAGAGGTCAATTGACAGGTACATGGATAGGACAGGTTTGGAGGGATATGGACCAAACGCAGGCAGGTGGGACCAGTGTAGCTGGGACATGTTGGTGGGTGTGGGCGAGTTGGGCCGAAGGGTCTGTTTCCACACTGTATCACTCTATGATTCTAATTCATCCAGCACTCATAGTTCACAAGAGGAAATAACTAATCATTTGGTAAGCTGCATCTAATCAAACATAGCCGACATGGTTTAATGAAAATCATGTGTGACAAAACTTGACAGGATGTGACAGGGAGTTGATAAGGGAAACCTGTAAATGTAGGAGGAAGGAACTGCAAATGCTGGTTTAAACCAAAGATAGACACAATAAACTGGAGTAACTTAGCGGCTCAGATAACATCTCTGGAGAAAAGGACTTTTCTATTTGTTTTCTCCAGAGATGCTGTCTGACCCGCTGAGTTACTCCAGATTTTAGTGTCTATCTCCTGTAAATGTAATGTGTATTTAGATCTCCAAAAGGCATTTGCCACATATGAGGGCAAATGTGCTAACATGGACTGAAAGGTGGCAGTCATATAGAAAAACAAGTTAGAAGAAATGCGTGAAAACTGCAGATGGAATAAATCTGAAAAAACAAAATGCTGGGAGCACTCGGGTCAGGCTGCATCTGTAGCCAGAGAAACAGAATTCATGTTTCAAGTCAAAGACCCTTCGTCAGAACTGGGGAGGTGACAAAAGAAACTTGTAAAGCTGCACAGGTGGGTGGATGACTCTAATAGTGTAAAACCAGGTGACCATGGAGATAAGCTGCACACAAAGTTATCTGGTCAAGGAGTGAATAGGAGCGGTTAGGTTCTATATAAGGAAAATAGACAAAGATCGTAGCAGTTGCAAAATGCAGAGCAAGAAGACATGTCTAGGAAGGAACGGCAGATGCTGTTTAAACCGAAGATAGACAACGGGACAGGCTGCATCTCTGGAGAGAAGGAATGGGTGACGTTTCAGGTGGAGACGCTGTTCAGACAAGACATGTCTGGCAGGTCAGCATGGACATGCCCTCCACTTTTAGATAGAGATTTTAAAAACAAGCCAACCCAGTTATCACAAATGGACAACTGATACTAACAGAGGAATCAAGTTACCCAAGATTATCAAATTCCATTCAAGCCCAGAGGACTGCCATGAGCCCAAATGGAAGGTGAGATGCCATTCCTCAAGATTGCTTTGAGCCTCATTGCAACAGTGCAGGAAGTCACAGACTGTTCAGTCACTCCCACATCCAAGAGTCAGAATGAGACAACATGAAGCTCAGGAGTGCCCCATGGATCGAACACAGGTGCTCCACAAAGTGGAAACCCAACGCCTGTTTGGTTTCTCCAATGTAGAGGAGACCACATCGTGTACAGGGAAAGGAGCAGAGGGGGAAAAGGAGAGACAGTGAGAGAAAGGGAAGAACACGGTAGAGAGGGAGGGGGAGAGTGGGAGTTGAGTGTTAAAGAAGGAGAGGGAAGAGGGCAAGATACTTTCCACACTTTCCTCTTCACCTCAATCTCTTTCATCATCTCCAAGGCAAGTTTTGCTAAGTTTTGGCCTTTTACAGTTAAATAAAAAACTATTTGGGAAAACTTACATCAGTCATATTTTAATTCTGTTTTCCAGAGCTTGCATGCTGGAGTCCATGTCCTTCTGTGCTGCACGTACAGCCTGCAGCTCCAGCCGTGTCTGGCTGAGCTGCTCCTCCAGCAGCACCAGTGCAGTCAGTAGCCGTTTCTGTTCATCTGTCAACCTATATTAATAATAATCCATATAATTTTATTAGCCCAGTATGTATACATACAAGAACTTGCCTTGATGCTTTGCTTGCAAGGATAAAAACATGATATACAGTAGACAATTAAAAATAAAACATAATTTAAACATGTGGAAATAAAGTACCAGATTAAAAGAGGCTACAGACTTTTGGCTGTTGAGTCGAGCTACTGCTTGTGGAAAAATACTGTTTTTATGTCTGGCTGTGGCCCAGATAAAACCTGTCCTATACAGGACAAAGCAAGTCATCAGAGTGCAGGAGCAGAGGCAGCACGGTGATGCAGAGTAGAGCTACAGCCTTACAGCGCCAGAGACCCGGGTTCTGCATGGACTCGGTGGGCCGAAGGGCCTGTTTCCACACTGTACCTCGAAACTAAAAGTGACGTTGACCTAAAAGCGACATCGACGTTCACGCAGCAACTGACAAAGCCCCCCCCCCCCCACCAAGGGTCAGCTGCTACTCCACTCCGGGCTGGAAACAATCTGTACCTTTCCACAGCAGATTCCATTTCCTTCACCTTCTGCAACAACATCTAGGAATAGAAATTTAAACAAAGTTTATTTTCAAGTTGGGAGGCTTTTTAATTCTACTCGCTGCTACTTATTTCACAACATACACGTCAAATTTACAAATATGTAATGCAGAAAAGTCACTTTTCCATACTTCATATTTCCTTATGACATAGGCCATTTCAGCCCATCAAATCAATGCCAGCTCTCAGAGAATCCCAGTCCTTCACGAATTGTCCTTGAAACTAGTTCCTCACAAATTCCCATCAATTGTCCGCAGAATCCACCATTCAATTGAAATCAAACTTCACTGAACTGTAGCAGCTTAACACCCAGAGGATGGGGAATGCAGGGAATTCTCTGCCCAAGTGGCTACGGAGACCAGTCCTTGAGACCAGTTCAACACCGAGGTGCCTGGCCTTGATATTACAGAATTGAGAGTATGGTGTAAAATGGTGCCGAGATAAATGATCTGACTGAGAGGTAGAGCAGCTGAGGGGCAGCACGGTGGTGCAGCGGTAGAGTTGCTGCCTCAGCACCAGAGGCCCAGGTTTGATCCCGACTACGGGTACTATCTGTACGGAGTTTGTACGTTCTCCCCATGACCTGCATGGCTTTTCTGCAGGTGCTCCGGCTTCCACCCACACTCCAAAGACGTACAGGTTTGTAGGCTAAATAGCTTAGTAAAATTGTACATTGTCTCTAGTGTGTGCAGGATAGTGGTAGTGTGTGTGGATCGCTGGTCAGCGCAGACTTTCCACGCTGTATCTCTAAAACAAAACAAAAAAAGACTAAAAGCAGCCATTTCAGGCAGAATGTGAAGGGAAGCTTGCCATGCTAGGACCAGAGGCCTTAGCCTCAGAATAAAAGGACGTTCCTTTGGGAAGGAGATGAGGAGGAATTACTTTAATCAGAGGGTGGTGAATCTGTGGAATTCACTGCCACAGTAGGCTGTGCATCTTTTTAAGGAAGAGATAGATTATTGATTAGTATGGGTGTCAGGGGTTATGGGGAGAAGGCAGGGGAATGGGGTTAGGAGGGTTAGGTAGATCAGCCATGATTAAATGTCGGAGTAGACTTGATGAGCCGAATGGCCTCATTCAGCTCCTATCACTTATGAACCATGACTCTCTGTGCCCTCTCTACCCTTTCTCCCACACCAGCACCAGCTCCCTCTCCCCGCACCCACCTTGGTATTGCAACCAACTTCCCGCAGCGCCGGCTCCGTCCGCTCCTCATGCTCCTGCTGGATGGCGGCGATGTCAGCCTGGAAGCAAACACACACAGCGTTACACTCACCAGGGGCACGCACCCACCCACCCCTCCACCTCTGTCCAACACAGAGCCAGAGCCTTTGGAGAGAGAGAATACCAAATGTGTGCAGATTCGTAGGTTAATTGGCCGCGGTAAATTGCCTCTTCCATGTCAGCAAGTGGAGAATCTGGGGGGGAGGGCGGATTGAAGACAATATGGAAACAATAAAGTTCAGTTCAGTTTAGTTTATTGTCACGTGTACAGTGAAAAGCTTCTGTGGCATGTTATCCAGTCAGCAGAAAGACAATCCATGATTAGTAGGCCCCCTTCGGCCATGACTGACCATGGGTGATGCATCCTAGTTTGCAGGTGATGTGTGGTCGAATGCAAGCCTGGGCGATGTCATATGGAGGACAGGCTGTTGCCCATGCAGCACGTCCCTCCCTCTCCACGTCACTGATCCATCCAAAGGAACAGCAGGGTCATTACAGTTTGGCACCAGCTCCGTCGCAGGAGCTGCCAGAGCGAGGTTGTAGACAACAAAGAACTGCCTTCGGGGCTCCAACTCCAGGAGCCTTTTGCATGACTGGATATGGCCACAAGGCAGTGGAGGTTTTAAATCAGAGTTTTCCCTCTCCTAGATGGACTGCCTTCCCAGGCTGACGAGCCCCATCTGTCCGGGATTACATGATTACAATCGGGGCATTTACAGTGTATAGATACATGATAAGAGAATAACGTTTAGTGCAAGGTAAAGATAGTAAAGTCCGATTAAATATAGTCCAAGGTCACCAATGAGGTAGATCGTAGTTCAGGACTGCTCTCTAGTTGTGGTAAAATTATTCAGTCGCCAGATAACAAATGGATTAGATTAGTGCAAATGGGTGATCAATGGTCAGTGTGGACTCAGTGGGTCAAAGGGCCAGTTTTCATGCCATCTCTCTCAATGACTACCAGGCAGGTTAAGCAACAGCTGGATTTCCTCCAGTGTCAATCACGGCTCTGCTCACCCCCCTACGGACAGACTCTACACATCACTGCCAGGCAGGGGTGGGGGAAGAGGCCAATCTGCCAGCATTTGACACTCACCTGCACCCTCTCCAGCGACTCGAAGGGCAGCATGTGCCGAAGCTCCTCCAGTGTCTGAAGGGTTACCTTGCCCAGCAGCTTGATGACGTGGGCTGGTGTCAGCGGGGGAGGGAGGCGTATGGTTTCAGACGGCTCACCGCCCCAGTCTAGCCAAGCCCGGAAGGCAGCGGTCAGCAGCTCCAGCTCCTTCTCCATTCTCTGCATTCGCACCTGCAGGCCAGCCTAGGAACAGAGCAAGACGGTCAGCTTGGGCAGTATGGTGATAATAATAATAATAATAATACATTTATTTATATAGCGCTTTTCAGGACTCAAAGTCGCTTTACATTGAGAGTCAAGAATAAACAAAACAAAATAGAGCAGTAAGACAGAGATGCAAAGGGGCGGGGAACATGGGACTAAGCGTATGCAGAGGTGAAGAGATAGGTCTTGAGGCGGGACTGGAAGATGGTGAGGGACTCAGAATTTCGGACCAGTTGTGGGAGGGAATTCCAGAGCCTGGGAGCTGCCCTGGAGAAGGCTCCAAAAGTGCAGAGGTTTGATTTCGGAGTGGAGAGGAGACCAGCTGATGTGGATCTGAGGGACCGTGAGGGTTGGTAGGGGGAGAGGAGGTCATTGAGATAAGGGGGGGCCAAGTTGTTGAGGGCTTTGTAGGTGATCCGGTGGGAAATGGGAAGCCAGTGAAGTTCTTTGAGAACTGGGGTGATGTGGTGCCAGGATTTGGTGTGGGTAATGAGTCGGGTGGCTGCATTCTGGACCAGTTGGAGTCGGTTGATGTTGCTGGAATTGATGCCAAAGAGAAGAGAGTTACAGTAGTCCAGTCGGGAGGAGATGAAGGCATGGATGAGTCTTTCAGTGTGAGAGAGGATCTGATTTTGGAAATGTTGCGGTGGTGAAAAAATGATGTTTTGACAACATGGCGGATGCGAGGCTCAAGGGAAAGGGTTGAGTCTAAGATCACGCCAAGGTTGCGAGCCTGAGGAGATGGGGAGACTGGTGCCGTCAATAGTGAGAGTGGGGTTGTTGATTTTAGTGAGTGTTGATTTGGAGCCAATGAGGAGAAATTCTGTTTTGCTACTGTTTAATTTAAGGAAGTTGAGTTGCATCCAAGATTTGATGGCTGATAGGCAGGAGTTGATATGGCAGAGAGGGGGGTGGTGGGGGGACTTGGTGCTGAGATAGATCTGGGTGTCATCAGCATAGCAGTGGAAGTCCAGGTTGTAGTGACGGAGTATATGACCAAGGGGGAGGATGTAGATGATGAAGAGGAGGGGACCAAGAACGGAGCCTTGGAGAACGCCTTGAGTGACAGTGGCTGTGGCAGTGGTGTGGTTATGGAGAGAGATGAAGTGGGATCGGTTGGAAAGGTAGGAACGGAGCCAGCTGAGTGCAGAACCTTCAATGCCAAGGTCCCTAAGTCTGGTGAGCAGGATGTTATGGTTGACGGTATCGAAGGCTGCACTCAGGTCGAGGAGGATGAGGATATTGAGGGAGCCAGTGTCAGCAGAGGTAAGGAGGTCATTTAGGACTTTGAGGAGAGCAGTTTCTGTGCTACGGAGGGGGCGAAAGCCAGATTGGAGGGGTTCGAATAGGTTATACGCGAGGAGGTGGGAATGAAGTTGTGACGCGACGATACGCTCCAGGGTTTTTGAAAGAAAGGGGAGGTTTGAGATAGGGCGGTAGTTAATGAGAGAGGAGGGATCAAGATCAGGTTTCTTTAAGATTGGTGTGACAGCAGCAGTTTTGAAAGCAGAGGTAGAGTTGCTGCCTTACAGCGCCAGAGACCCGAGTTTGATCCTGACTACAGATGCTGCCTGTATGAAGTTTGTTCATTCTCCCCGTGACCTGCATGGACTTTCTCCGAGATCTTTGGTTTCCTCCCACACTCCAATGATGTACTGGCTTGTAGATTAATTGGCTTAGTATTAATGTAAAATTGTCCCTAGTGTGTGTGGGATGGTGTTAATGTGCAGGGATCGCTGGTCGGTGTGGACCCGGTGGGCCAAAAGGCCTGTTCCTGCGCTGTATCTCTAAACTAAAGTCCATATCAACCTGACCCAGAATATAGCCATCGCCGCCCTTCAATGAGACCGTGCACCGCACATTTATTGTCAAGGCCAGGTTCCACAGCATGGAGGGGGGACACCTCCAACCTAATGCAGGACAACTGCAGCCAACACAGGCAAACTCTCCATCCTGCAACCCCATCTCAACCCCCAACTCTCCGTCCCATTCACTCTGCCCCCAACCCACCCAGCAGCCCACCCCTTCTCCTCCACTTATCTCACATCTCTCCTCTATTTTCCCCTCAATTACTTTCTCCCCAGGGTGGAAATGTCAAAGACCAGAGGGTAGAGCTTTACGATAAGAGGGATAAAGTATAAAAGGTGATAGTTTTTTATACCAGGTGGATGCCTGGAATACTCTCTGCCAGGAGAGGCGGTGGAGGCAGATACGATAGAGGCATTTGATAGTCGTATGGAGATGCAGGGAATGGTGGGATATGGATCCTGTGCAGGCAAGCAAGATTAGTTATCTTTGCATTATGTTCCACATTGACATTGTGGGCTGAAAGGCTATTCCCCTGCTGCTCCCTCCTCCCACCCACATTTCCAGCACTCCTCTGCCTTTCATCTATGCTCACCCATTCCCTCACTGGCCATGGGAATGCTTTGATCAACATTTCTCCAATGACAGCTCGGGTTCAAGTCGTTCCAGCAACAACACTTATGGGCTGCAGGAAGGTCAAATCCGTGTGTGCGTGTACGCGTGCGTGTGTCCGCCCGCCCGTCCATCCTCGTGTGTCCTCTCAGGTGCAGAATTAAACGCTGTCTTGTCCCTGGGTGGCAGCTCTGGCCAACACCTCCCAACCACAGCCACGAAGCTGCTCTTTGTCTCACTGCTCTTTCTGCCTGGGGATTGTGTGCAGTTTCGTTTAGAGATACAAGGAAACAGGCCCTTTGGCCCACCGGGTCTGCACCGACCAGCGACCCCCCTGCACTAGGTCCCACACACACTAGGGACAATTTATACCCAGCCAATTCACCAACAAACCTGTACGTTTTTGGAGTGTGGGAGGAAACCAAAGATCTCGGAGAAAACCCACGCAGAGAGAACGTACAAACTGCATTCAGACAGCAACCGTAATCAGGATTGAACCCGGGTCTACGGTGCTGCAAGCGCTGTAAGACAGTAACTCTACCACTATGCCACCGTGCTGCTCTTGATTCCACATTTACTGACCGGAGCAGACATCCATACCATGTGCGGTAACTGTCAAACGACAAAGATTATCCCGAGAATGCTTTGGATCTAAATAAGTATGAATTGGCGCATGGATTTTTCTCACGAGGGAGGTGAGCTGGCCACACAGAAGCGGGCAGCTTACGAAGGGTGTGCAAACCACACACACGGGCGGGGAGCTCAAAGCTGCACAGCACGGCTCGTGTCGAGAAACTAGCTAGCAAGCTGTCAAAATGCAAGCTGTCAAACTGCAGAAGCTGGTTTAAACCGAAGATAGACACAAAAACTGGAGTAACTCAGCGGGTCAAGTAGCATCTCCAGAGAGAAAGAATAGGTGACGTTTCGGATCGAGAACTTCCAGAAATGTCACCTATTCCATTCTCCAGTGAATCTGCCTGACCTGCTGAGTTACTCCAGCATTTAATGTCTAGCAAGTCTGTGCAATTATGCACAGTGGTCGGTTCAGTGGTGTTGTGAGCTTGGACGACTGCTCTATCTCTAAACTAAACTGAACCTGCAGAAATCAGTTAGGGCAGGCTGGAGTGGGATTCAGAGGGTGAATTCAAGGAGGTGCACTGCCCCTGCTGCCATCCTTGGGTACTCTATCCCAGGGTGGAAATCGCTATCAAAACATGGGGGGGGGGGGCGGGGCACAATTCCTTGGTGGCCAGGCGCATGTGCGCACACACACACACATTCGCGCACACAAACACGCGTGGCTTTGGCGGTGGGCCCTGTGGACGGTAACATCGGGAGCTGACCTGGTTGGTGACCGACTCCGAACTCCAGCAACAGCAGCTTCGTCCGTCCCGAATCGTGGGGCTTGAATCTGCCCGTTCATGGGGCCTTTCATCGCCCGGCGGGGGCTTCAACATCGGGAGCCTCGATGCTGCAGATTAATCTTAAGCCGCACCGGGCGATGAAAGACCCCATGAATCAGCCGATTCAGCCCTTACATAACTTCTGATACCCTCTTTAATCTTTCAAAAGCTACAATGTGATAAATAACACTTAAACAAATAAAACTGAAGCAAATAAAGGCAAACAGAAGAAACAACCTTGCAGGGGAAAAAAATACTAAATAACGTGAGTGACCTGAATGAGGGACTTACCTGCAAGCCAGCCAGGAAACCCGTTCGAACCGTTTAAATCTTTCCCATTCACCAATACATCCAATTAGTTCAAATGGTAACTGTACCCGCATCAGACGGCTTTAAGAAATTTTCCGTGAATACCTTCAGTAATACTTGAAGGTCAAATCACATTTGGTGACACATGGTGTTAATACGATGTTACTAGAGACCATTAACAAGCGCTTCACAGCGCTTCAGCGCTCCACTGTCTCGCGGAAAGCGGAGATTTTAATAGAAGTTGTTTCATCAAATTTCAAAATCCGGATTACAAAACATGTAAATGGTAGGCCTCTTGGTAGTGTTGTAGAGCAGAGGGATCTAGGAGTGCAGGTGCCCCCCACCTCTCAAAACATGGGGGTCGTGACCCCCCCCCCCCGGCAATTCCGCCCATGCTCTCCCCCACCCTTCCCTTTCAGATCTGCAAAGCACATGCCATTAGCTGCACTACTGTTGCGGCCTATTTACATGCCATTCCCACTGCAAGCATCAGCTACATCAGGAGGACAGGCCTCCAGTGTAAGTGAACGGGCAACCAGACAAAGGCACAGTGAGAAGCCGGGAGGGATGGCTGATTGAAGCCCATGCACAATAGACAAGGAGGGAGGGTCAGCCAAATGTATTCGGTATTGTGATTGGCAAGAGAGATGGTGTATTGAAGTGTATTGGCAGGGAGGACAGCCTATTCTCATCGACAGGAAGAAGAACAACTTCCAACCCACTAAAACCCACACATGGAATTTTAAATATGCATTTTAAGTTCTATTGCTGTGGAAGAGTTTCAGTGAATGCCAAGATCCACCAGGTACTCACTAGTTTCTGACACTCTGAACAGACATTTGGACAGAAATATTGACAAAGGGTTTAGAGGACCGTGGGCCAAATGAGCCCAGTTTGCCAACTTGCTTGGCAAGGCCAACTAACAACATGTTGCATGACTACAACACCATGGCTATCCTGGAGTCCCAGGGATGGATATGATTGTGCCGAGGACCTCCTGTGATTGTGCAAGTTACTGGGTCGCTGGTGGCTGTACCAGAATGTGGGAAAGGGGTGAGTGGACTATGAGGGATCCTGCAGCCAGGGCAGCTCCAGGGTAATAAGGTCATAAGTGATAAGAGCAGAATTAGCCCATTCAGCCCATGTACTCCACCATTCAATCATGGCTGATCTATCTCTCCCTCCTAACCGCATTTTCCTGCCTTCTCCCCATAACCCCTGACACCCGGGCTGCTCACGAGCAGCCGTGACCTGCGGAGATGAAGGGCTCCAGGAGGAAGAGCGAGAGTGCACAAGGATGGGATAGTCAGGGGCTCACCTGAGTGCTTTCCAGTGCGCCCAGCTTCTCGGCACGAGACCAGATACCTGTGGATGTCATCAAGAGGCCAACACCTGCAGAGGCAGCAAGGTTGCACTGAAGCAAGCAACATTCAAAGTATGCAGTCGCCTCAGTCCGCTCAAAGTTACCAAACACTTTAATTCCCCTTCCCATTCCCACACTTAACCTTTCTGTCCTGGGCCTCCTCCATTGTCAGAGTGAGGCCAAACACAAATTGGAGGAACAACATCTCATATTTTGCTTGTTTCTTTTATCATTGTTACTTTTTTGCATATCTTTCATTCATTTGTTCTATATCTCCCTACATCACCGTCTATATCTCTCATTTCCCTTTCCCCCAACTCTGTCTGAAGAAGGGTCTCGTCATTAAACGTCACCTATTTATTTTCTCCAGAGATTCTGTCTGACCTGCTGAGTTACTCCAGCATTTTGTGTTTATCTTTGGTGTAAACCAGCATCTGCAGTTCCTTCCCCCACATTAACCTTTGCTTTTTACCACAAATCTAATTTTGGTTCCAATGTACCACTCACCTTTTACCTTTTGACCAGCCTGCCATATGGGACCTTGCCAAAAACCTCACTGAAAACCATGGTCTCCATGGAACATGCTGCCCTTATCAATTTTACTTCGGAGTCACGTGAGTGACTACGTGAAGAACCCCGCCAGTGCGCCTGCGCGTCATTACGTCAGACGCCTTGACGCAAACGAACGTGAGGAGCAGAGCTCCTACAGTGGTTTGTAGTTTTTCAACTACAAGGTAAGTAAAAACTTTTTTCATGTTTTTCAGGTCCGTTTATTGTGGGTCTATGGGGATTTTTTCCACAGACGCCATGGAACAAACGGACAGGGGGAAGAGGCGAGCGACACAGCCGACAGAAAGTCGGGAAAGTCGGGAGTCCGCGGTTAGAGACCAACCGCCTCTAAACCCCGGTACAGTCGCCAGCGGTGAGCATAGCGACTGTGGACCTGGGGCTGGTGAAAACACAGTCAGCGCCTGTCGGGCAAAAGACAACGTTTAAATCCCAATGGCCCACGGAGGGAGTCCCAGGCAATGGAAGTAGCTCTAGGGAGAAAGCCTTTTACACAGGCTGTTCACTCAAGGAGGAGTGTACTGAAAGCCAAGCTGTTGGAAACAGCTCAAACAGCTCCTGGTACAGGGCTAGATACTGCTTTCGAGCGTATTGCCCAAATAGAAAGCCTTTTACACAGGCTGTTGGAGCAAAGTTCACTCAGGGAGGAGTGTACTGAAAGCCAAGCTGTTGGAAACAGCTCAAACAGCTCCTGGTACAGGGCTAGATACTGCTTTCGAGCGTATTGCCCAAATAGAAAGCCTTTTTCATAGGCTGTTGGAGCAAAGTTCACTCAGGAAGGAGTGTACTGTAATCCAAGCTGCAGGAGCAGCTTAACAGCACCTGGCTCAGGGCTGATGGAATGCACCCTCAGGAATGAGGAGCGTGCTACGGGTCATGAGATTTCAGACCCCGACTCTGACGGTGAGGCTGTACAAAGCGATGAACGGCAGCTGCCAGATGTTCCACCCCTGGCAGTAGGATTCGCTGCCCCGTCAGGGTCAGGAGAGCCATTAGGAGAAGAACTGGCCTCCTTAATAAATTACTTGGTTTACCATTAGCTGGAACAGCAGGAAATGGATGAGACTGCAAGAAGTAACTGTGGGTTGCTGAAAGCAGCAGCAGTGAACCAAATTATCTGGAATCAGTTGCAGAGAATATTAAAGCTGCTGGGTTCTGGAATAACTGCTTTTACCAGAATAGCAGGCAACAACCAAAAGATGAAGAAGTTGCATCAGCAAGCACTGGGGTTGCTATGCAGCACCCACTTCGAGATCAATTATATGAGGAAAGTGCTATACGGCCTACTATGAATCCGAAATTCGCAGCACTCTGCAAACCAAGTAATATACAATTACCCAACTTACTCTTTGGAGAGGATCTCGGGAGACGTATTAAAGAGTTGGAAGATGAAGCGAAAACAGGATTGATAAATACATCAATGGTTGCAAAGTCTGTAAAGAGGAAGTATCCTTTCAGACGTCATACGGATCCTAGACCAGGACCAAGTCGCTCATCAATGCAGGGACGTAGCTGGCGGCCTGCAGCGGGAGTAAGGACCAGTGGTTGTGCTTCCGGGAGAATCCAGGGATCTCAGAATACTCAAATGACTCAAGAGGTAGGTGGACCTGGTTCTCAGGGGAACATACTAACTGGATTAAGTCCAAATGTTGGAGGCAGATTACGTCTCTTCTATAAACATTGGAAGAAGAGTACTTCAGATGTGGTAATTCTGAATAATATACAAGGATTTTGAATTGAATTCAATCCAAATTATGATTTGCCTGTCCAGCATGTTCCTAGCAGAACCCTCCACTTTGCGAAGTAATGGAGGTTCAAGTTGCGCTTCAAAACCCTATATATAAAAGGTGTTATTAAAGAATCAGTCTACCAAATTCACCAATTTGGGTCAAATATATTCCCTCGATCAAAAAAGGATGGAGGATGTAGGATTATTATAGACTTGACAAGTCTGAATCCTTTTGTTCAGTGTCTGTTCATTTGCAAGATATGGGGTGCAACTGACTTAACATGGAGCTGCGGAGGCAGATGGAATCAGGAAAAGTTAGTGTTACTGCAGACATGGGGAATTACCTATTTGGAGCTTTTAGGAGGTTTCTATGGACTCCAAGCTTATGGTTCTAACACAACTAAAATGAAGGTTCAAGTTCAAATTAATAAACACAACAGTAGTTGCCTATATTAATGATATGGGTGGAATTAAGTCAGTGTCATGTGACAAAATGGTTAAATCAACTTGGGTCTTGGTGTATTGAAAAGAACATTTGGATTTCAGCTATCTATCTACCAGGTAGAATGAACACGATAGCAGACACCTGGTCACGAAAAGTTCCATGATAATAAAGAATGGATGTTGAATCAAGAGGTATTCAATGATATAGTAATCAGATTTGGAATGACCGACATCGACTTGAATCATCAGCTATCGAGATATGTCTCATGGAAACCAGATCCAGGAGCAGTGGCGATTGATGCTTTCTCACTACATTGGGGTGGTATGTTTTCATATATATTTCCACCTTTCTGCCTCATAAGCCAATGTTTGCTTAAAATCAGGCAAGATGCTGCTTCAAGGGTATTGGTAGTACCAGATTGGCCTATACAGCCATGGTATCTGTTGATATTAGAATTAACAACACAAATGTTGATGAAAGTCCCAAAAAGGAGTAATTTATTGCTGCACCCTGTAACAGGGTAACAACATCCATTGTATCATCATTTGGATTTGTTGATTTGCAGGTTTTAAGAATGCCTTTTCTGGGACGAGGATTGTCTGAGCATACTGTGGACATGCTTACGGCAGCCGGGAGGAAGAGCACTCAAAAATAGTACCTTTCTTATATTAAGAAATGGGAAGAGTTCTGTGTACAAAAGAATGTGCAATCAAGTACTGCAGATATTTCAAATGTTTAGAATTTCTGTCAAAACTTTATTATGACGAAGGTCTGAGTTGTAGTGCAATTAATTCAGCCAGAAGTGCATTGTCCTCATATTTGGTTCTGGATTCAGAAAGAAACTCAATTGGGTCACACCCAATTGTTTCCAGACTAATGAAAGGAATCTTTAATTCCAAACCACCGAAACCTAGGTACGTGACAATTTGGGATGTAAGTGTGGTACTGAAACTACTTCGTGAATGGTCATCAAGTGTGTCTTTACCTTTGGTCAAGCTCAGCATGAAAGTATTCATGCTTATGGCATGAGTGACAGCACAACGAGTGCAAACACTTGGAAAATTACAAATAGACAGTATGGAAGTAACTGAAGACAAGGTTACATTCTATATCTATGACCTACTAAAGTAAATTAGGCCAGGTGTGACAGGATTTTAAATTATGCTAGCAGCATATCTAAATGATCCATGTCTCTGTATTAAGACATATTTATTACAATACATTGAGGTCACAAAGAATTTGAGAATACGGAAACTGGGTTGTTGATCACACACAAGAAACCACACAAGAGAGTTTCAATACAGACTATTTCCAGATGGATAAAAGACGTCTTAACAGCTGCTGGTATTAACACTTATGTTTTTACGTCTCGCTCGCTTAGGGCAGCAGAAAAGTCGGCGGCCAGGGCAAAAGACGGCCCCGTCGACCATATCCTCGCAGCCGCCGGGTGGTCCAATGAGTTGATGTTTCAACATTTTTACCATTGGCCTATTGTTAATGCGGGGTTCTTTGCAGAAACTATTTTAAGTTCTGTGTAAGTTCCTCTGGTTTAAAGGGGATCTGATTCATTTCATTATTGAAATGAATTACTGCATTTGTGGTACAAATGTTATTATGAATGCATGATTGATTATTCTCGTTCCGAGTCAATCTATGCAGTGAGAAGCCGGGATTGATCCACGGCATGAAATCACAAAGCTTTAAAATCTTCACGTAGTCACTCACGTGACTCCGAAGTAAAATAGTAAGATTAAACGAGAACTTACCTAAGTTTGAAGTTTGATCTTTATTTTATGAGGAGTTACGTAGGTGATTACGTGCCCACCACGACCCTACCCTCTATCATAAAGGTCAGATGGAAGTTCTTGTATTACTCGTTTTATTATGAGACTATATTACTTCGGTTGTTGTTTTTTGTGATTTCACACCGCTGCTTTGAAGATTGACGCGCAGGCGCACTGGCGGGGTTCTTCACGTAATCACCTACGTAACTCCTCATAAAATAAAGATCAAACTTCAAACTTAGGTACGTTCTCGTTTAATCTTACTATTCTTTGTCACCAACTCAAACAATTCAACCATCAGTCAGACAAGGTCTTCCTACAAGAACTCCATCCTGACAATCTCTCTTTAACTCAACTTTTAAACAATAGACAATAGGTGCAGGAGTAGGCCATTCGAGCCAACACCGCCATTCAATATGATCATGGCTGATCATCCACAATCAGTACCCTGTTCCTGCCTTCTCACCATATCCATTGACTCCACTGTCTTTAAGAGCTCTATCTAACTCTCTTGAAAGCATCCAGAGAATTGGCATCCACTAGCAAGAATGTCCTACCTCAAATTTGGAGACCAAAACTGCTCACAATACTCCAGGTGTGGTCTCACTAGGGCCCCGTACAACTGCAGAAGGAACTCTTTGCTCTTGTTATGAAGGCCAATATGCCATTAGCTTTCTTCACTGCCTGCTGTACCTGCATGCTTACTCTCAGTTCTAAAAATCATTCACTTCTAAATGAATTTTATACCATGTTGAATCTATTCCAATAATTTGTCCTCCACAGGTTAAGCCAACTGGCCTGTAATTACTTGGGCTCTCCCATGCTCACCTTTTAAACAACCGTATGTTAGTAATCTAATCCTCCAGTATTACTCCTGCCGTGAGGAAGAATCAAAATATCACGGTCGGAGCATCTATAATTTCTTCCCTGGCTCCCTTCAACATCCTGGGATACATTTCATCCGAGCCTGGTGAGTTACCCATTGACTAAAATGATCGACCCTTGATGCCATTAACTAACGTATCAGCTTCCACCATTATCCCGGGAAGCAGGTTCCAGACACCCACCACTTTTAAAAAACAACTTTGGGCCATATCTCCTTTAAACATCGCCACTCTCACCTGAAAGCTATGCCCTCTAGCCTTTGACATTTTCCCCTCGATGGAATCCTTGCATCAAGTGGAGCCACACTCCTCCATTGGATTTTCCAGCCTTTCTTTCCTCTTCCCCCCAAATACTCACTAACTTCATGCCCTCGTTCCCTGTTCTGCCCATCTCCCCCACAAATCTTGGCACAAATATCCTTCCAAACCAAACCATATCAACCCATCCAAATGGCGTTAGCAAACCCATCGAGGAGATTGGTCCCAGGCTCGAGGTGCCACCTGCCCTCAGTGCCAGTGCCCGAGGAATATACAACCCTCCCTCCTGCATCATCACTCCCCTACTAATCACCCACACTCCATTCCCACACCTACACTCACTGTACCAGCTACTGGGAACAATCTGGAGATTAGCATCTTTGCACGCATTAGAACAGCGAGATTATCAAATACAAGCACCCTGATAATAGAATATAAAGACAGGGATGTAATGCTGAGGCTTTATAAGGCACTGGCCAGACCACATTTGGAGTATTGTGAGCGTTTAGGCTCCACATCTGAAGAAGGGTATGCTGGCATTGGAGAGGGTCCAGAGGAGGTTTACGAGAATGATCCCAGGAATGAGTGGGTTGACATGTGATGAGCATTTGTAGACACTGGGCCTGTATTCACTGGACCTGTACTCGCTGTAGGATGAGGAGGGACTTCATTGAAACTTGCCGAATAGTGAAAGGCCTGGATAGAGTGGATGTGGAGAGGATGTTTCCACTAGTGGGAGAGTTTAGGACCAGAGGCCATAGCCCCAGAACAAAACCACGCACCTTTAGAAAAGAGACGAGGTGGAATTTCTTCAGTTAGGGAGTGATGAATCTGTGAAATTCATTGCCACAGACGGCTGAGGAGGCCAAGACAATGGGTATTTTTAAGGTGGAGATTGATAAGATTCTTGATTAGTACGGGTGTCGGAGGTTATGGGGAACAGGCAGGAGAATGGGGTTGAGAGGGAAAGATAGATCAGCCATGATTGAATAGTGGAGTAGACTTGATGGGCCAAATGGCCTAATTCTGCTCCTATAATTTATGAACAATATAACACAACCTAAATTCAGCTGCTTGGACCTCACTCTAATTCCAATAAGAACCTTGGGCTCGGGATACTCAGTTGACACTATAAATTCACCAGTGTTGTTCTGTCAAACAGACTGTTAAATACAGCCCTGGGCCCACCCCAATCCCTCCCTGCACCTTTAATCCTTTACTCTCAACTTGACTGTTTCTCCTCATGCTTTGCCTCAACTGCTCGAACCCTCAGTGAAGATTTTCTCTTCATATTGTCCTGCAGACATCAATGATCGATGAAGTGAGATGTGAAATGGAGCAGGTCCTTACCCAGTAATGCCAGCAGCACCCACTTCTTCACGTGAGGGACACACCTGGAGGGGAAACACACACAAGTCAGCCGGCTATTGAACCCAACCCCGTCTCAAGCGAGACGGATACAAAAAGCTGTCGTAACTCAGTGGGTCGGGCAGCATCTCTGGAGTCTGAAGAAGGGCGTTGTCCTGAAATGTCACCCATTCCTTCTCTCCAGAGACGCCATGGACCCACGCTGCTGACAGATCGTCAGTCCACACACCCAAAGTTCAGAGCCACGGTGACACTGGTGCAAAGATTAGTCAACATAGGGTGCAGTATCACAGGGCTGTTCTATGGATGTATCTGGGGTAGAGTGTGGGCAAGGTATCTTGTAGTCCGTGGCTCGAAGGGCCGAATGGCCTACTTCTGCACCTATTTTTCTATGTTTTCCCTATGTTTCTAGTGGGTTTATCTGGGGTAGTACAAGTGGGTTGGCCTGTGGTGGGTTTATCTGGGGTAGTACAAGTGGGTTCGCCTGTGGTGGGCTTATCTGGGGTACAATAAATGGGTTATCATTTTTTAAGTTTAGTTTAAAGACACAGCACAGAAACAGGCCCTTCGGCCCACCGAGTCCGTACCGCCCAACGATTCCCACCCACTAACACTACTCTACACAGACTAGGGTCATGGAGTGATACAGTTTGGAAACAGGCCCTTCGGCCCAACTAGCCCACACCGACCAACAATGTCCCAGCTACATCAGAACATATGTCCTCTGGTCCTCGATTCCCCTACTCTGGGCAAGAAACTGTGCATCTACCCGATCTATTCCTCTCATGATTTTGTATGCCTCTATAAGATCTCCCCTCATCCTACTGAGCTCCATGGAATAGAGACCCAGCCTACTCAACCTCTCCCCATAGCTCACACCCTCTAGTCCTGGCAACATCCTCGTAAATCTTCTCTGAATCCTTTCAAGCGTGACAATATTTTTCCTATAACATGGTGCCCCGAACTGAACACAATATTTTAAATGCGGTCTCACCAACGACTTATACAATTGCAACATGACCTCCCAGTTTCCACAATCAAAACTCTGACTGATGAAGGCCAATGTGCCAAATCCTTTTTGACCACGTTATCTACCTTCGACTCGACCTTCAAGGAACCATGCACCTGCACTCCTAGATCCCTCTGCCCTACAACACTACCCAGAGGCCTACCATTTACTGTGTAGACAGGGCTCTCGCATAACTTTTTTCCCCTGTTGCCAGCCGGGCAACCTAGGCAGCTTTTAAGTTGCCAAATGACAGTTTAGGTGGTCATTTAGGACGGCTCGCATGACACGTGCGATAATGTGCTCGGATGAAGTGCGTAGTTACCAGTCAGAATTATGGTCAATGAAGCATTCACATATTATTTCTGCTTCAAATAAAGTCACAAAATAAACATATTCACCAATCAAGACATGATATATCCCACAATGACATGCAGCAACATTACAATACAGTATCTCATCTCTTTTTACATGTTGCAATGAATGCAATTTCTATTATTTCTTTCCACTTCCAAACAAAATTCTGGTTAGATTATTCAGCGTATGATCAACCCGTGAGACCAAATGCAGGCTTGGCGATCGCTTCCCACAATACCTACACTCAGTTCGCAATAACCAAACTGATCTCCCGGTGGCTGAGCACTTGAACTCCCCCTCCCATTCCGAATCTGACTTTTCTGTCCTGGGCCTCCTCCATGGCCAGAGTGAGGCCCACTGCAAATTGGAGGAGCAGCACCTCATATTTCGCTTTGGTAGTTTACACCCCAGCGGTATGAACATTGGCTTATCCAATTTCAAGTAGCCCTTGCTTTCTCCCTCCTTCCCCTCCCATTCCCAGCTCTCCCACAGCCTACTGTCTCCGCCTCTTCCTTTCTTTTTCCTGACCCCCCCCCCACACTTCCCGACATCAGTCTGAAGAAGGGTCTCAACCGGAAACGTCGCCTATTCCTTCTCTCCAAAGATGCTGCCTCACCTGCTGATTTTCTCCAGCTTTGTCTACCAACGGGATCCCACCACTGGCCACAACTTCCCATCTCCTCCCCTGTCGGCCCTCCGCAGAGACCGCTCCCTCCGTAGCTCCCTGGTCATTTTGTCCCTTCACACCCAAACCACCCCCTCTCCTTGCACTTTCCCTTGCAACGGCAGGAAATGCTACACTTGTCGCTTTACCTTCCCCCTTGACTCCATTCAAGGACCCAAGCAGTCTTTCCAGGTGAGGCAGAGGTTCACCTGCACCTCCTCCAACCTCATCTATAGCATCCGCTGCTCTAGGTGTCAGCTGCTCTACATTGGTGAGACCAAGCGTAGGCTTGGCGATCGCTTTGCCCAACACGTTCGCTCGGTTCGCATTAACCAACCTGATCTCCCGGTGGCTTGGCACTTCAACTCCCCTTTCCATTACAAATCCGAACTTTCTGTCCTGGGCCTCCTCCATGGCCAGAGTGAAGCCCACCGTAAATTGGAGGAACAGCACCTCATATTTTGCTTGGGCAGTTTACACCCCAGCGGTATGAAAATTGACTTCTCCAATTTCAGGTAGTCCCTGCTTTCTCCTCCGCTTCCCAACGCTCCTTCAGTCCACTGTCTCCACCTCTTCCTTTCTTTTTCCCACTTCCCCGCACCCTCACATCAGTCTGAAGAAGGGTCTCGACCCAAAACGTCGCCTATTTCCTTCGCTCCATAGATGCTGCCTCACCCGCTGAGTTTCTCCAGCATTTTTGTCTCCCCATTCACACAACTTCTTTTGTCCCACTTTCCTCACCCACTCCCTACACATTAGGGGCAAGTTTACAGAGAAAAGTTAACCTGCAAAGCCAATGCGTTTTTGGGATGTGGGAGGAAACCTACACGCTTGCAGGGAGAATGTGCAAATTCAAAACAGACAGTGCCCGAGGAGATGATCGAACACAGATCTCTGGCGTGTGAGGCAGCAAGTCCACCAGCTGTGCCACTATATTTTATTTTCCAACACACAAAAAATTATATGCTGATAACTTTGGTTACTAAAAAAAAGAAACTATCCATTTTCAGTCTGAAATCTCTAGGTGATGCTATGTCCCCCTTTACAGCTACTGTATGTTTTAATTCAGTTCAAGACTATGGGGCAGTACATTGGCCATAATGTTGCTGCCTAAAATTGCCAGACCCGGAATTGATCCTGAATATGGGTGCTGTCTGTATGGAGTTTGCTCCTTTTCCCTTTGATCGCATGGGTGCTCGTTTCCTTCCACATTCCAAAGGTGTGCAGGAACCTTTTTCAGACCCAACCCAAAATGTAATATTTTCCTTTTGTCCAGAGATTCCTTCTGACCTGTTGAGTTACTCCAGCTTTTTGTGTCTATCTTCAGTTTGAACCAGCATCTGCAGTTCCTTCGTATACACACGATACTATATGATAGAACTTTATTAATCCCAGGAGGGAAATTGTGTGTGTGTGTGGGTATATATATTATACACACACACACATATTTATATAGTTATATATTCATATATAAATATACACTGTTTTGTTTTCTCGTTTACAACTGTTTACAGACTACTATGTTTACATATTCTGTTGTGCTGCTGCAAGTAAGGATTTCATTGTTCTAACTGGGACGTGAGAGAATAAAACACTCTTGACTCTTGACTTACGTCGCTAATGTGTGGGAAAGAACTAGTGTACGGGTGATCGGTATGGACTCGGTGGGCCGAAGGTCCTGTTTCCACGCTGTATCTTTAAATTAAACTAAAAACACTAAAACCAGAGGAAATCTAAAGAAAGGTCTCTACCCAAAACGTCACCCAATTTCTTCTGTCCAGAGATGCTGGCTGCTCCATGGAGTTCCGCCACACAATTAAAGCATGGAATAGTCTTCACCCTACTATAGGTACTCAACCAGAAGCAATTAAATTTAAGGAACTTCTTTTTATCCCCCAAGAACCCTTTTTTTGTTTAAGTCGAAGTCAAGAGTCAAGAGTTTTATTGTCATGTGTCCCAGATAAGGCAATGAAATTCTTGCTTGCTGCAGCACATCAGAATATGTAAACATAATACAGAACAGGAGATAAAAGTTCAGTGTGTCTATATACCATAGACCATATATATATACACACACAATAAACAGATAAAATGCAATAGGCTATTTTTCAGTTTGGAGTTTGGTGGTGGTGTTTAAATTCTGTTTAAATTCCATTTTTAATATTTTTGGTGGACCAGAAAACCAAGAAGCAAGAGTTACTCCAGCTCCAGCGAGTGATTCGGCGTTGATTTTCAGCGGTCGCGTTGAGGCGGCGACCAGACAGCAATGGCAGCCAAATCTCCCACAATGCAAAGGAAGGGAGAAAGTGGCCAACGCTGACCAGTTGCAGTGGCAGTGCGCATGTGCAGGGCGGCACATGCGCATAACCACGGCCGATGATGTGCTGGCCAAAGATCCTCGCTATAGGATGGTTGGTGCTGGCCGTGGTTGTCGGTTGTGCGCATGTGTAACGCGGCCGGCCGTGCCGGCGGATGAGGAGCGGGCAGAGACCAGAGACCCAGACACAGGTGGCAGGCGGAGATGGAGAGAGAAAGATAGAGAGGGGCCCGCTCAGAATTAAACGAGAGGTGTCCCTGGTGCTTGCCAAGCCGGGCAAAATGGCATGGCTTTTAGGTTGCCCGGCAGGACTGTAGGTTGCCATTGGCACCCGGGCAACTGCTAATTTCCAGCCCTGTTATTTAGTATATATTATGAAATTGTACACTGAGGTGCTATGGATTATACGCTGTGTGAATCTCTCCTGCTCCCGTTTGACTGTCAGTAGCTCCACTGGCTTCCAACCTTTACCGTAGCTGCTAATTACCATTAAACTGCATTATATGATTGGACACAATGCCCTTGGAGACAGCGGTTGATTGGACAGGAGGAGACCGGATTGTTGATTGGACGGGAATTTTAAGGCAAGCTGGTTGGTGATTGGACGCAACCCCCTTAGAGACAGCGGTTGATTGGCCACCAAATAATCGGGCACAAATTGACAAATAGGAAAATAATAAACTCGCTGGTCGGTGCGAACTCAGTGGACTATCTGCACTGTATCTCCAAACTAAACAGTATAACATGCAGGTACATTCATTTAAAATACAATTCAGTGATTATTTCACATGATTTATCACTGTATCTGACCAATCTCTGTTTAAGATGTTTGGACTGCCTTCGGCATTGACTCTGAACTAAAAACCTAAACCAGACACCATTGTATCGTCACATTGGACTCAGTAAACTCACACATCTCTGCATTCAGGAGGCTGCCGTGGTTGGAATCACCGGCTCTGAGACCAGAGTGGGTAAAGCGACCTGAGATCAATACATAAGATGATAGCTCTTCTCAATTAAAAAAAAAGACGTTTTTCATTCTAACCATGATGGCTAGAGCTTCTTGCAAGGTGATCTATGACCTCGCCAAGTGAATATTGTCGTAACGCTCAGTTGAGGTCAAATGAAGAAGATATTCATTTCATTGTTCAGTGGAGTCCATGGATGTGTCACTGAAAGCAATCTCCACACTACTTGTCCCCGCGTTTAATGAAGTGACTTTTAAATTACTTGAAATAAAAATTGATTTCTCTTTGTAACAAATGTCAACCGTGCTTCTAATGAATGAGAAATCAATACACTTCTTTCTCTAACCTTCCGTAATTCAGTTTACTTTTATTTAAAGTGGAAAATGCAAACATTGTCAGCTCCACCTGAACTTGGAGTCCAGAACAAGGGGCCACAGTTTAAGAATAAGGGGGTAGGCCATTTAGGACTCAGATGAGGAAACACCTTTTCACCCAGAGAGTTGTGAATCTGTGCAATTCTCTGCCACAGAAGGCAGTGGTGGCCAATTTACTGGATGTTTTCAAAAGAGAGTTAGATTTAGCTCTTAGGGCTAACGGAATCAAGGGATATGGGGAGAAAGCAGGAACGAGGATATTGATTTTAGATGATCAGCCATGATCATATAGAATGGCAGTGCTGGCTCGAAGGGCCAAATGGCCTACTCCTGCACCTATTTTCTATGTTTCTGTTTCTATGACTGATAGAAATGAAGGTTTCTCGTGCGGGATTTGAAATCCCCGTCAAGTCATAATGTACCAATAAAGATGCTCTGCTTTCTTTCCATAGATTATCTGCTCTAGTTAGTTTAGTGATATAGCACAGAAACAGTCCCTTCGGCCCACCGAGACCGCACCGAACAGCAATCCCCGCACACAAACACTATGCCACACACACCAGTGACAATTACATTTGTACCAAACCACTTAACCTACAACTTGTACGTCTTTGGAGAGCGGGAGGAAACGGAAGATCTCGGAGAAAACCAATGCAGGTCACGGGGAGAACGTATAAACTCCGTACAGACAGCACCGGTGATCAGGAAAGAACCCGGGTCTCTGGCGCTGTGAGGCAGCCACTGTACCGCTGCGCCACCGTGTCGAGAAGGTTTCTCGTGCGAGATTTGAAAGCCCCGTCAAGTCATAATGAACCAACAAAGATGCTCTATTTTCTTTCCATAGATTATCTATTTAGTTTAGTTGAGAGATACAGCGCGGAAACAGGCCCTTCTGCCCACCGAGTCCGCATCGACCCCAGCACACGAACACTATCCTGCACACCGTTCTTCAGGCTGAGAGTCAGGGGACAGGGAAACTAGAGGTATGAAAAGATACAGACCAAACCCCAGAACAGAATCTGTTCTGTACCTTTTCTCAACTCTCGTTTTCCTAATAATATGGAAACCTTTGAACCATTGAAACGAAGATAGCCACAAAATACTGGAGTAACTCTGTGGGACAGGCAGCATCTCTGGATACAAGGAATGGGTGACGTTTTGGGTTGAGGCTCTTCTTCAGACCCTTCAACCATTCAACCAGCTCATTGGAGGTATGTGAAACAGTGCAGGGCAATGCACCTTCTAGTTTTGTCCAGCACATTGGGGAAGTGAGTTATGCTTTACTCTAAAACCATGGCAGCAAATGTCAATGACCCCCCCACCCAACCCAACAGAAAGGAATCGCAGATGCAGCCGTCACCGCAAAACGTCAATGATTCCGGGAATGCCGAGGCAACAGGGTGAGAGAGAGGGAGTGAGAGAGCGTGAGAGAGCGAGAGAGCGAGAGAGAGAGAGGGAGGGACGGAAAGAGTGAAAGACAGAGAGACACAACGTGGGTCGGTAGGTGAATGACTAACCTGCACACCAAGAAGAAGCTCGCGGTCTGAGCCCTCAACCATGATGATGAGTTTTAAGAAATTCTCAATGTCGTCAATGCATCGATCTACATTCCTCAGTGACCAAGTATTAATGACGTCGCGTTCCTTTGAATAAAATTCACGGGGCGTCATTAATACTTGGTCAAAACACAAGTACATTTACTGAGGAATGTGGATCGATTAATTTTTTTTTATTATTTTTTTTATTTATTTATTTATTTTTTTTATTTTTATTTATTAGAAGTACATTACATTACAACCGCATACATTGGTACTCGTCATTTATATCCTCTTACAATTAATGTACTCCATTTACTTTTTACACTAGAAAAGGAAAAGATTGAAAGAAAGAAGAAAGTGAAGGAAAAAGTGAAAGTGTAGAAAATGTGACAACAAAAAAGGACGAAGACCCACCCTATAAGAGCAAAATTAAAAACAAAAGAAAAAGAGTTAAGAAATAGGCCCTAGAAAAGAAAGAGAAAGAGAAAGAGGAAAAAGAGAGAAACAAATATTTTTATGAGCATTACGTAAATGGGACATACCAACACTTCAACTATCATCCCCCCTTACCTGACCTCAATTTTTTTTTTTTAAAGTACTTTTGCACCCTATATTTGTAATAATTCTATAAATGCAGACCACGTCAGGTGGAAGTGATCTGGTTTACCTGCTAGGAGGAGTCTTATCTCTTCTAGGTGTAATGTTTCAAACATATTTGAAATCCACATATTTATAGTTGGTATTGGAGCCTTCTTCCAAAATTTTAGAATTAGCTTTTTTCCAGTTATTAACCCATAGTCCATTAGTTTCTTTTGAAACACATTTAGTTCTGGACCATCTTCCGTTATACTGAAGATAATCCATTCTGCTTTGGGTATCAGTCTTGTTTTAAATAACTTTGTAAAGATTTCAAAAATGTAATTCCAAAATGTTTGAATTTTTGTACAGAAAACGAATGAGTGCGCTATAGTAGCTTCTTGGGATTGACATTTATCACAAATAGATGATACATTTGGGAAAATTTTATGAATTTTAGTTTTCGAATAATATAATCTATGTAAAATTTTAAATTGTATTAAAGTGTGTCTTACATTAATCGAGCATTTATGCACGTTTAATAAGTATTCATTCCAACTTTCCTTTGAAATTTTAATAGCTAACTCTTGTTCCCAGTCTCTTCTGATACCCTCCGTAGATGGTATTTGTGCATTTAAGATAATATTATACAAATATGATATTAAGTTTGCTGATTCCGCTTTTATCTGCATTGCCTCGTCCAATACATCTACTGGGTTATTATAATGATCTTTTGTATATTTTTTCAAATAGTCGCATATTTGAAAATATTTAAAATATTGATTATTTCCGAGTTTATATTTTATTTGTAATTGTTGAAATGAAAGTAATTTTCCAGTTTCATACAAGTCACCAAGCGTTTTAATTCCTAGTCTATCCCATTGTGTATAAGCTTTATCTATAATAGAAGGATTAAACAAAGGGTTATTGACTATAGGTAATAAAAGTGATAAATTTCTTAATTTTAAGTTTTGTTTTATTTGTTTCCAAATTCGGATTGTACTATGAATAATTGGGTTCTTATTATAATTTATGTTATTCAATTTCATTGGAGAAAGGAGGATCGCTCCAATGTTTCTAGAGGAGCAATCCTCTTTCTCCATTACAATCCAGTCCACTTGCTGGGCGGAGTTATCCATCAGTTGAATCATATTTTTTAATATTTACTGACCAATAATAATACATAAAATTAGGTAGTGCTAAACCCCCTAATACTTTAGGTTTATTCAGATGAGTTTTTTGTATTCTATGTGATTTATAGTCCCATATAAAATTAGTGATATCTGAGTCGAGTTTAAAAAAAAACTTCTTTGGTAAGTATATAGGAATTGATTGAAATAGGTATAAAATTTGTGGTAAAAAGATCATTTTTATTGCGTTTATTCGGCCTATTAAAGACATCGGGAGCGTTTTCCAGAATTTAATTAGTGTGTTTAATTTATTAAGTAGGGGGGTCAAAATTTGCCCTAAACATACCTTGATATGGTCTGGTAATTTCGATTCCCAAATATTTAAATTTTTCTGTAGCTATTTTAAAAGGGAATTTTAAAAGATGTGTTGAATCTTTCGGTTTTATTGACATAATTTCACTTTTATTCCAATTTATTCTATATCCAGAAAAAGATCCAAAGTCTTCAATTAAATTTAATATATTTGGTATAGTGATTTGAGGTTTTGTAATGTACAGTAATATATCATCCGCGTATAAAGATATTTTATTATATGAATCTTTAGTATTATATCCATGGATATCAGGGTGTATTCTAATTTTTTCTGCTAGCGGTTCAATAATGAGAGCAAACAGCTGTGGTGATAATGAGCATCCTTGTCTATTTCCCCTTGATAGTTGGAATTTCGAGGATAATATGTTATTAGTTAGCATTCTAGCTGTAGGTTTGTTATATAGTAAGTTGATCCATAGAATAAAATTCTCCCCCAGTTGAAATTTTTGTAATACTTTGTCCATATAATTCCATTCTACTTGATCAAATGCTTTTTCAGCATCCAGCGAAATAATTGATAATTCTTGATCTTCAGATTTGTGTGAGTGCATTATGTTGAGTAGACGTCTCATATTGTTAGATGAGTATCTCTTAGGGATAAACCCCGTCTGATCTGGGTTTATTAATTTACTAATGTATTTACTTAATCTTCTAGCCAATGTTTTCGCTAATATTTTTTGATCTGTGTTTAACAATGCTATAGCTCTATATGAACCAGGTTCTTCTAAGTCTTTATTTTTCTTAGGTATTAATGTAATCGTTGATTCCGCTAATGTATCAGGTAGTATTCGTTTTTTAAAAGCATATTGGTACATTTTTTGTAATCTTGGTATTATTTTATCATAAAAGCTTTTATAAAATTCATTAGTAAATCCGTCAGGGCCTGGTGTTTTTCCATTCTTTAGTGAGTTTATTGTATCTTCTAATTCCTTAATAGAGATTTGTGCACCCAGTTCCTCTTGTTCCTTCAGCTCTAACTTTGGAAGATTACAGGTATCCAAGAACTTTGTGATATTATTGGAATCAATTGTCATTTTAGATGTATACAAATTCTCATAAAATTGCGCAAATCTATTATTAATATCCTTCGGTGTTGTTAATAGTTCCCTTTTATCTGATTTGATCTTTGGTATAGTATGTTCCTTTTCTCATTTTTTTAGCTGGCGAGCCAAAAGTTTATGCGGTTTATCCCCAAATTCAAAGTGCTCTTGTTTTGTAATTTGAAAAAGTCTTATAAGTTTGGCAGATAATAATTTATTTAATTTAAATTTAAAAATTATTATTTTATTATGTTTATCTATTGATGGATCTTTAGCATTATCTATATCCATTTGTCTAATAAGTTCTTCTAACTGACTTTGTTCATTCTTATTCTTTTTATTTTGAAAAGCTTGATATGAAATTATAATACCCCTAATGTATGCTTTAAAAGATTCCCATAGTACAGTAGGCGATATATCTGGAGTATCATTTATTTGAAAAAAGACCTCCATTTGTTCTTTTAAATATATACTCGCTTGTGGATCTTTTAGAATTTGAGAATTAAATCTCCAAAACGATTTATTCTTAGACAATCCTTCCAGTTTTAAAAAGAAAGTTAGTGGAGAATGGTCTGAAATCGAGTTTGTGTGGTATATTGCATTAGATGTTTGGGGGATTAATTTTGTATCCAGCAGAAAGTAGTCTATACGTGAGTATGTCTTATGTACCACTGAGTAAAACGAGTATTCCCTGCCAGTTGGATTAACAATTCTCCAAACATCTGCTATATTAGTGTTGTTTATATAGGTATTGAGAAGTTCCCCAGTTTTCGATTTCATATTCCCTCTCTGTTTTTGACTTGATTTATCTAAGTACGGATCTAAAACACAGTTAAAGTCTCCTCCTATTATAACATTTTGATAGTTTGACTCTGCAATTATGTTGAACATTTTATTGAAAAAGTGGGGGTTATCAAAGTTAGGGGCATATATATTTACCAAAGTAAGTGGAGTGTCATGGATTTCTCCATTAACTATTAGGTATCTCCCTTCTATATCTGTTATGATATTCTTTGCTTTAAATGGTATACCTTTTCTTATGATGATTGACGTGCCTCTAGATTTTGAAGTAAATGAAGAATGGTATGTTTGATCTATCCATTTCGCCCTCAACCTAACTTGATCCTGAGATTTTAGGTGTGTTTCTTGTAGGAAGGTAATGTCGGAGTTGTACAATTTCAGCTGAGCTAGTATCTTACCCCTTTTAATAGGTTCGTTAATACCTCTTATATTCCAACTACAAAATGAGATTCCTCCTAGGTTCTTTTGTGTGGTGTCATGCATTTTGAATAATTATAGTACCTTTAAATCTTGTGGTGCATCCATATCCCAGGTCTTTAGGTATTGGGGGAGCTTTTGAGTTTTTAAGTTTTGCTGGTATGTCCATTTTACGCTTATCACTAAACACAAAACACAAACAAGTGATTTTATGTGATAAAAAGAAAACTAAAAAAGTGAAGATACAGTGTCTGATATAGTCGGCACTGTAGCGAGTGTCCCACCTGTAGGTGGGAAAAAACCTTGTTTTGACTTCCATTGCGTTGTTACACAAATAGCTCCGCTCTCTTGGTTAATCATAACATATTAAAATATTAAAATGGGGCCTCACCTTCAGATATATAATACAATTTTACCCTGTATATTTCATTATAACATATATATATATCGGAATTTTAACTACTAATTATTAAACCGATACTTTTGACTTCAATAAGAATCAACTGTTGGTTGAAGGGGTTAACGAGACATGCCCCTGGACCTAAGCCAGTTGCTCGTTTCTCATCCCCTCCTCCCACTTATAGATAAGGTTTCAGTTTATTAAAAATTCATATTAGTATGTTAGTTCGTTATTTTTTATTTTTGTTTTTGTTAGTATTCTAATCTAATATGCATAACTTATTGAGTTGTTAATAGGATAAGTTCTTACAATTGGTTATAATATTATAATCTAATAAGCAATTATATGCTTTCGGTATATACCATTCCCATCTGTTCAGTTGTTTACTCGTTTTGAACAGAAAGTGTCCTTGATTCAACATTCCAAAGATAACAGTGTAACTATCCCCAGACAAAGCATTGCTTAAAATGGTTCAGGTCTGCCAAACCTCCCTTTCCTTTCTATTTTTCAACGATAGTTTGGGCATATTTAAACGCATCTTCAGGCTTAACAAATGACTTTTCAAGACCGTTAAAGGAAATACGCATTTTCGCGGGATAAAAAATCCCATATCTGATCCCTTCTCTCCCTCTTAAAAGATCTTTAACCTTCTCAAATTTGTTTCTTTTTTGCACAATTTCATACGGGTAGTCCCTGAATATCTTAATAGTGTCATTTTCCAGCCGCAGTTGCACACCGTATTTGATTTTACTCATAACATCTTCCAGTTCTAAAATGTCCCGAAATTTCACAATAATATGTCGTGGATAAGTTTTTCCCGCACCAGATCTTTGTTTAAATCTTGGGACACGATGAGCCACTTCGATTTTCAGTTCTTTGGAAAGATTCAGCAGTTGTTTAAACAAGCCCATGGCAAACTCACGTACATCCTCCCCTTCGGCTCCCTCTGAAACTCCAAGAATTCTCAAATTCTGGCGTCTAGAGCGAGCTTCCAGGTCCAGGCATTTGACTGAGACTTTCTCCAGTTGAGTCACCATCTGTAGTGAAGTTTGTTCGTTTTCTCGTCTCATTTGCTCATGTTCTTGCCTCATTTTCGCCATGTCTTCAACCATTCGAGCCGTGTTTTTCTCCAATTCCATAATTGTGCGCATACTTGCAGCTACTGTTTCAAGCACAGCCGTGAACTTATCCGTAGTAGTTTCATCCATCTTGTCCATTCTCTCTGATAGTCCATCTTTCACCTCATCAATTCGTTTATTCATAATGTCCAGTGAATCAATCATATTCTTCTGGTTACCAGCATTTAATTCCCTCATCATCTTCTCCATTCCTTCCATCATTTTTGCCATATTTTCCTTCATTTCCTTCTTATCTTCCTTCATATTTTCCTTCATTTCCTTCTTATCTTCCTTCATATTTTCCTTCATTTCCTTCTTATCTTCCTTCATATTTTCCTTCATATTTTCTATCATAATTTTATTTTCGTCCAAAATCTCATCTTTCATATTTTTCACTGATTTCTTCAATTCATCAAACTCTTTCTTAGATCTTGTATCCATTTCTGCAGCCACTTCAGAGACTTCAGAGACTTCAGAGGTAACTTCTGCTTCAGACTTCTTCTGGTCTCTCAGCAGCTTTTTCACTGCTCTCTGAGGGCTCACAGCTGGCGACAGTTTACTCATTTAAAGGGCTTCAAACCACCGTTTAAAACATCGCGCTTAATGATGACGTCATCAGCGCGGCGACCAGAAGCTCCGGTAAGGTTTTTAAAAACAATCCCGATTTCTGGACCCGTTTTACACGATAAATCGTGAAATTTTTCGGGAGAGGAGCTAGGTGCACGTCTGTTAGTCCAACATGGCGCCACCGGAAGTCGGCAGATGAAGTTTAATGTGGATAAATGTGAGGTTATCCACTTTGGTGGCAAAAACAGGAAGGCAGATTACTATCTAAATGACGTCAAGTTGAGTTAAGGGGAAGTACAGCGGAATCTGGGGGGTCCTTGTTCATCAGTCTATGAAAGTAAGCATGCAGGTACAGCAGGCACTGAAGAAAGGGAATGGCATGTTGGCCTTTATAACTAGAGTAATCGAGTATAAGAGCAAAGACGTCTTTCTGCAGTTGCACAGAGCCCTCGTGAGACCACACCTGGACTATTGTGTGCAGTTTTGGCCTGTTGGCCTTCATAACAAGAGGAATCGAATATAGGAGCAAAGAGGTAATTCTGCAGTTGTACAGGGGCCTAGTGAGACCACACCTGGAGTATTGTGTGCAGTTTTGGTCCCCTAATTTGAGGAAGGACATTCTTGCTATTGAGGGAGTGCAGCATAGGTTTACAAGGTTAATTCCCGGGTTGGCGGGACTGACATATGCTGAGAGAATGGAGCAGCTGGGCTTGTACACTCTGGAGTTTGGAAGGATGAGAGGGGATCTCATTGAAACATATAAGATTGTTAAGGGTTTGGACACGCTAGAGGCAGGAAACATGTTCCCGATGTAGGGGGAGTCCAGAACCAGGGGCCACAGTTTAAGAATAAGGGGTAAGCCATTTAGAACGGAGAGGAGGAAACACTTCTTCTCACGGAGAGTTGTGAGTCTGTGGAATTCTCTGCCTCAGAGGGCGGTGGAGGCCGGTTCTCTGGATGCTTTCAAGAGAGAGCTCGATAGGGCTCTTAAAGATAGCGGAGTCAGGGGATATGAGGAGAAGGCAGGAACGGGGTACTGATTGGGGATGATCAGCCATGATCACATTGAATGGCGGTGCTGGCTGGAAGGGCCGAATGGCCTGCTCCTGCACCTATTGTCTATTGAAGTCTGTGATTCATGGACATCGCCAGTTGCTGTGTGTCTTCTCTGGTGATGCTCTGCCACGCCTGCATTGCAGCCATCTTTAAGCTGATGCTTGTTTTGGGGGCTAGTCCCGTTCACTTTTCTCTTCAGCATAGAAAAGGCACGTTCCATTGGGTTCATATCGGGTGAAACAGCTCAAATGTTAAATGCTACGAATGCATCGCGTTGGAATAACTTTGCACCCTCCCGCAAAGTTAAATGCAGCAAATGCGTTGCATTCAAGTAATATTGCAACTCCCCCACCCCGCTTGGAAGTTCAATGCATTAAATCGCTTTGCACTAATCTTGCAAAACCCCTCAAAAATGTAAAATGCAACAAATGCATTGCATTGGAATAACTTTGCACCCTCCTGAAATGTTAAATGCAGCAAATGCGTTGCATTAAACTAATATTGCAAATCCCCCGGGATGAGTATAGGAGCAGGGAGGTTCTACTGCAGTTGTACAGGGTCTTGGTGAGACCACACCTGGAGTATTGTGTACAGTTTTGGTCTCCAAATCTGAGGAAGGACATTATTGCCATAGAGGGAGTGCAGAGAAGGTTCACCAGACTGATTCCTGGGATGTCAGGACTTTCATATGAAGAAAGACTGGATAGACTCAGCTCATACTCGCTAGAATTTAGGAGATTGAGAGGGGATCTTATAGAAACTTACATAATTCTTATGGGGTTGGACAGACTAGATGCAGGAAGATTGATCCCAATGTTGGGGAAGTCCAGAACAAGGGGTCACAGTTTAAGGATAAGGGGGAAGTCTTTTAGGACCTAGATGAGAATGTGTGTGCCTTTAAGGAATGTGTCCCGGGCCTCCTCCTTTGCCAGATTGAGGCTGTACACAACATGGAGGAACAACTCACTACCCAGTGATGTAAACATTGGATTCTCTGAGTTAAGGTAACTTCTACATATGCTCCCCTTCCTCCTCTCCTCCCCCCCTCCACCCTCCCACCCCCTTCTTGCACTAAAAGTCAGTTAACTAGTTCCACAGTTCACAATATATTCCTCAGATTCACACCATCCCTAGCAGATAATCAGCCTTTCAGTTAGATATAGCTCTAAGAGCTCACAGAATGAAGGGATATAGGGAGAAAGCAGGAACGGGGTACTGATTCTGGATGATCAGCCATGATCATATTGAATGGCGGTGTTGGCTCAAAGGGCCATATGGCCTACTCCTGCACCTATTTTCTATGTTTCTGTACTGTCCTTGCCTGAGGTAATCTGTTGCCGGTCCTGATTTGTCCTGGTCCTTTCTTGCTTCCAATCCACGCCCTCCCACCAACAATCAGTCCGAAGAAGGGTCCTGATCCGAAACGTCACCTATCCAAGTTCTCCAGAGATGCTACCTGTCCCACTGAGTTACTCCAACATTCTGTGAAACGTCACCTATCCATTTTCTCCAGAGATGCTGGCTCACCTGCTGAGTTACTCCAGCACTTTGTGTCTATCATTAAGAACCTTTGGTGCGACAGACCCTGGTTCGATCCTGACTACGGGTGCTGTCTCTACGGAGTTCCTATGTTCTCCCCGTGACCGCGTGGGTTTTCTCCGGGTGCTCCGGTTTCCTCCCACATCCCAAAGACATGGAGGTTTGTAGGTTAATTGGCTTCTGTACATTGTCCCTAGTGTGTAGGATGATCATTGGCTGGAGTGGACTCGGTGGGCCGAAGGACCTGTTTCCACGCTGTATCACTCAACTAAACTAATTATTTGGTTTTGCAAAGCTTGAAGATGTAAGAGAAAATAAGGTGGAGTAATCTCCAAAGTTTAAAAGTTTTAATGTATCTGAGAACCAAGTGAAAATAGAATGGGAACACAGGGAATGTTGATCTTGGAATCTGTAGCAAAACACAAAGTGCTGGAGTAACTCAGCAGGTTAGGCAGCATCTGTGGAAGGAATGGGCAGGCAAAGTCATTAGCATGGGCATCCAAAGATGTGCAGATTATTGGCATCTGTAAATTGGCCCTAGTGTGTAGGATAGTACTAGTGTACAGGTGATCGCTGGTCGGCGTGGACTCGGTGGGCCGAAGGGCCCATTTCCACACTGTATCTCTAAAAGCAAAACTAAAAGGTATGTAGTTTGACTTTTGTGATGTTTTGCATCAGCGTCTTTTGATCATTTCAGTGTTCATCAGGATTAAACACTGTTTGGCTAGCAGTTTAGAAGCATAATTAGATCACAATATAGGAAGAGTTTACAGACCATACATGAGAAGTTGCACATTCCACGACTATTCATGTTTAAAAGAACATATTAATCAAAATGCTAAACTGATTTCTGGACTTGTTGTGAATCTCACTTCTCCAATTCATTTGGATCATTAGACTATTTATGGGAAACATCTGTCTAACCAGAACCAGCGACGGCTGGTAGGGTGGAAGGTGAGGACAAGGGGGATTCTGTCCTTGTTACGAGTACGGGGATGGGGAGTGAGAGCAGAGCTGCGGGATATAGAGGAGACCCTGGTGAGAGCCTCATCTATAATCGAAGAGGGGAACCCCCGTTCCCTAAAGAATGAGGACTTCTCCGATGCCCTGGTCTGGAACACCTCATCCTGGGTGCAGATGCGGTGTAGACGGAGGAATTGGGAGTGGGGGAGGAATGGGTAGAAGGGAGAATATGAAAACAAAGAACTGCTGATGCTGGACATAAAATGCTGGAGTAACTCAGCAGGTCAGACAGCATCTCTGGATAGAAGGAATGGGTGACGTTTCGGGTCGAGACCCTTCTTCAGACTGCTCCACTGCAGATGCTGGTCTACACAAAATATCTGAGTGGGACAGTATCTCTGGAGAACATGGATAGGCACTGTTTTGGGTCGGTAATAATGTTAATGGTATCCCTTCGTTATAACCTCTTCCCCAGCCAACAATGGGCCATTATGGGCTCCACCCTTCCTTGGTCATCTGTTGCTGGCCCTGATTTGTTCTATATTGGTCCGTGTGTTTAAGAGAGTTAGATTTAGCTCTTAGGGCTAATGGAATCAAGGGATATGGGGAGAAATCAGGAACAGGGTACTGATTCTGGATGATCAGCCATGATCATATTAAATGGCGGTGCTGGCTCAAAGGGTCGAATGGCCTACTCCTGCACCTATTTTCTATGTTTCTATTCTATTCTTACCTCCAATTCCCTCCCCTCTATTTTCAGTCTGAAGGAGAGTCCCGACCCAAAACGTCACCCACGTTAGAGCTGCTGCCTTACAGAGGCAGAGACCCAGGTTCGATCCACACTATGAGTGCTGTCTGTATGGAGTTTTACGTTCTCCCCGTGACCTTTGTGGGATTTCTCCAGGTGCTCCGGTTTCCTCCCACATGCCATAGACGCTAGGGTTTTAATTGGCTTCGGTAAAAATTATAAATTACCCCGAATTGGTAAAGCTGCATCAATCTTCAGACAAATGCAGCCAATATGGTCCAGTGGTGGGATATCCAAGATGCTAAAAGTCAAACTCTTCCAGTCCGCAGTCCTCCCTACAGCTCTCTGTGCCACTGACACATGGAAAATCAATGTGAAGATGAAAAAGAAATTGGATGCATCCCAACAACGCTGCTTGAGGAGGATCCTGAAGACTAGCTACAGAGACCACATCACAAACGAGGAGATCTACCGGGAAACTGCAACAAAGCCTCTCAGCCAGGACATGGAGGGACGCAGGATGAAATCTGCAGGACATGTACTCAGAATGTCAGCAGAACATGCACCTAAGATAGCAATGACATGGCAAGCTGACGGAAGAAGGAAAAGAGGCCGACCAAAGCTCACATGAGGTGAACATTCTGGTAGGATTTGGAAGCCCGGGACGCTAACCTATTCAGGGTGGAAGATGTCGCACATAACCGAACAGAATGGCCAAAGCTTGCTGCCCAATGCACTCAACAGTGTGGGAGGAACTAAGTCTAAGTAAGTAAGTGTGTGTAGGATAGCGTTAGTGTGCGGGGATCGCTGATCGGCATGGACTCCGTGGGCTGAAGGGGCCGGTTTCCGTGCTGTATCTCTAAACAAAACAAAAAAATTACCCATCGTTTTTCTCCAGATATGTTGCCCGTCCCATTGAGTAACTCCAGCACTTTGTGTCTATCTCGATAATGTTATTGAAGGGAGTTACCATAAATAGTGCGTGAACAGCTTATTGGGAAATTAGACTTGTGCTTGGATCTGTGATGTGTAAGACATGGCTGTACTCCCAATACCTAATCCATGCCATGGAACCAAACTCAGAACAACAAATAAACAACATGCAGAGAGCAGCGGTTATGGTCAGAGCAGAAAAATAACAGCCGCCAAAGCCTATTGCGTTAAATATCTCAAAACTGTATTTCAAAAAACAAATTGATGCACTGAAATTCATTAATAATAGCTAATTTCTTAAAAACTAATTAAAAACAGGGAATATTCAAAACTATTTACAAAAGTATATATACAGAAGGTTTCACTGATACCGCAGGCAATTTGTGTTTAACATCTGTGTCCAATACCGTAGATACATTTTCTTTTTACATTACTGCACTCAATGCTGAGAGAAAGCGCCGAGATTTTGAAACTTTCATGTAGGTGGTGGTTCGGGGCAGTCCGTGTCTGATGAACATATTAGTTACTGGTGTTTCAGCTAAGGTGGACCGGATGAAGGAAGAGAGGGCAAAAAAGAGTAGGAACTCCAGATCTTTGTTGGTGAGCTTCTTCGAACACTTGCTCACTGGAGATCATAGGCACATGGTTACCGAGAGAGAGAGAGAGAGAGAGAGAGAGAGAGAGAGAGAGAGAGAGAGAGAGAGAGAGAGAGAGAGAGAGAGAGAGAAAGAGAGAGAGAGAAAGAGACAGAGAAAGAGAGAGACAGAGAAAGAGAGAGAGAGTGACAGTGAGTGAGTGTGACAATGAGAGAGTGAGTGTGAGTGAGTGTGTTAGTGAATGTGAGTGAATGAGTGAGTGAGTGAGAGTGTGAGTGAGTGTGAGTAGATGAGTGAGTGAGAGTGTGAGTGAGAGAGTGAGTGTGAGTAGATGAGTGAGTGAGAGTGTGAGTGAGAGAGTGAGTGTAGTGGTCGTTTGGCTTAAGATTTTGTTTCATAAATTATGGAATTTGCCTTTAAATGTTGTCTGCCTGTAATTATGTGGGTGGGATATATTATGTAGTCGGAGGCGTGTTTGCTGCTGGGATTCTTGGAAGAAACTTGTAGGTTTTTATTTAGTTCGGAGGAAGCATGGTGGGACAGTATAGCTTTCGACCAATGGTCAGAACTTTCCAACACCAAAGGCGTTTTCTAATGGTTCGGAGCCACATGCTGGAGTTTGACGAAGATTAAAATGTACTTATCAAGAAGAGGTTTAGATGAATATCTGACTGTTTTACTTTGACAATAAAGAAACTATTAATCAAGAGAGTTTGTTTTGATGATTTATCTTTCTACGGCTTTGAATGTCTCGTGGAGAGTTCCCATTCGTAAAACGACGCTATCTCCTCACCCCGTGTCTTCTCCTAGTGGCTAGAGCAGTGGTTCCCAACATGGGGCGTACGCCCCACAGGGGGGCAATTTGATTTTTAAGGGGGGCAATTGAGCGCGACTGAGGAGGTCTGGGTCCAAATTTTCAATTTTTATTTTTTTGGATTTTCCATCAGGTAAACATATGTAGTTTATGTTTCAGATGTTATTTTGAGTAAATAATTTTTTTGGGGTAAAAAAGGTCTTTATTGTGTAGTTATTACATAATCACCGCGCCATCGCTCTTCATGCACGTCGCACGAAGCGCGCGAGGTCATGGGAGAACCTTATTTATTGAATTGGATTTAGAAATGCGATTCAAAGAGCTTTTGCTAAGTTACCCTTATAATATCTATTTCCTTCGTTTTCTCTCAAGGGATAGCAATCCATTTTCTGAGAATTATTTCTTTGACTGCTCGTGCTAAAATGAGTAGTGCAAGCAAGAAGAAAGTTCGTCAGTATTCAGAGGAATATTTAAAACTTGGTTTCATACCCGCTGTCCATGTTATTGTGCAAATCGTTACAGACCACCACTACCGCCACTGATATATATAATAAACTAAAACACTACTTAGATGTCAATAATATACCAATGGAAAACATAACATCTTGTGCAGCTGATGGTGCTCCTATTATGATGGGCAAGAAAAATGTTTGCTTAAAATTGATGAAAGATGAGAATCCGGAAATGCTTCTTGTGCACTGTGTTATTCATAGAGAGAACTTAGTGTCAAAAAATATTTCTCCTGTACTTAATGAGGTACTGAAATCAGTTATAAAATCTATCAATGCTATCAAAGCCAATGCCAAATGTGGGCGTATTTTCAAGCAATTTTGTGAAGATAACAATGCAGACCATGTGAGACTTTTACTTCACACTGAGGTACGGTGGGTTTCGAAGGGGAATTGTTTGAAAAGATTCATGGAACTATTTGATGAGCTTAGTGACTTTTTAAGTGACAAGCCTGAAATGAACCACCTGCTAACCGTTGATGGAAAAGCGTTTGTGAGTTATTTAGCAGATATTTTTGAAAAACTGAATGTGTTGAATAAACAACTTCAAGGAACAAATAAAACTCTTGTTGATGCAAAGGCGAAGATATTTGGCTATTTCATTTATCGAGTTATGACAAAAACATATTTCTGACAAAAATTTTGACCAGTTTCATTGGCTAAAGAAATGTGAGCCGACTGATGCTGCTGTACTTGTCATTGTGGATCATCTGAAAATATTGGCCTCTGATTTGAAAGAAAGATTTTCTGATTTAAAACAGATTGATTTTCCAACATGGGTGATGCAGCCAGTGCTAGTGGATCTATCTGATGTTTCAATGCAGTACCAAGAAGAACTCTCGGAAATACAAAATGATGAGTCAGTTAAAACTTTATTCAACATAAAAGGAGCGATGGCATGGCTTTGCGATGAGACAGAAACTAAATACCCAAATTCAACCAGCTTTGCAAGAAAACTGTTGTTACCGTTCCCATCTACATATTTAGCTGAATGTGGCTTTAGTGCTGTAAATGATTTGCTACTGAAGAAAAGAAATTGACTGGATATCACTAAACAAGGAGATTTGAGACTGAAGCTGACTAAATTAGTGCCTAATATAAAATCTCTTTGCAGCAGGCATGAAGCACAAGGGTCTCACTAACTTTATTCTAATTATCTTGAGGTGAGCTCAAATGGTATTTTGCATTTGATAGGTACCTTTACTTTATTGTACAGTAATTAAAATGATCGAAGTATTACAGAAAAAGCTTCCATTCAAATTAGTTTGTGTTGTATAACATTTCAGTTCTCTATTATCTGTTTTGAAACTTTATTTGCTGTTTTCGTATGAGACAATCCACAAATATTTCAATATTCTAATATAGAAATTTTCTCTCTCTTTATTACCTGTGAATACTCTTTTATTATCATATTTATCATTATTATTATTTTAATGCCACCTAATGTTTTTTTCTTTTTTTTAACAATTTTTTAGTAATTTCTTGCTCAGAACTTTAACTGTCTTTTGTTTATTTCATTTTTCTTTTTCATGGATGCCATGTTCTTTTGAAGCTTGTTTAAACCAAGGTATTGAAATGATAAGAATTATACATCACCACATGAGGGGTGGGGGGCATCAGGATTTTAGAGGTGATTAGGTGGGGCATGGCCAAAAAAAGGTTGGGAACCACTGGGCTAGAGGGAGAAAATCCTTGAACAATATAATAATTTGCCATTATATCGAGTCGAAAGCTACCTTACAGTCAGGAGGTGGTAGAAGAGGGACAGATTGGCCTGGATCTCTGGAGAGAGATTACGCCCGAAAATTTGTACCAGAAGAGGAACTGAAGACTGGTTCCTTGGAAGAGGAACTGAAGAAAATAGATCTCGGCCAGCCAGGTTTACTCCTGGAGCCTTTTCCATGACGATATAGCCACAAGGCAGTGGAGGTTTTAAATCAGAGTTTTCCCTCTCCTAGATGGACTGCCTTCCCAGGCTGACGAGCACCATCTGCCCGAGACTCGTGGGGACGGGAGCGTCTACCTTCCCGTGCAGGTCTATAGCACCTGCCCACTGCCCAGAATCTTGTGTAGAACAACTATTCTACTATGTTGAATTCAGAAGCTGGAATGTTTACTTCAAACAGCTTCTGAAGAGTCTGGAGAAATTTAGTTCTGCTAAAGTTTGGAAAGAAGCCAAGAAGCTTGTTCGCTTGCCAGCCTGGAAAACAGGAAACAAGCCACGCAACAAGGTGCTGGAATGGAAGATGTGATTACACCACAAGATAATATTTCAAATGTATCTACACAAAGATCAGGACATAAATCTGGTTCTATAGCCAGTAAAGCATCAAGGGCCTCTGCTCGAATGGAAGTTGAAGTTGATCTAGCTGCACTCTCAATAGAATCAAATACCTTGGAGAAGAAACATGAGATTGAGCGACAAGAAGAACAGCTGAGAGAAGAGATGAGGCGACAAGAAGAAGAGATAAGGTAACGAAAAACACACCTGGAACTAGCCACAAAGTTGGCGGTTGCCAAATCGATGATGGAGATAATGAAAAGTGAGGGTTTGTAGATTAACCCTTATTGATCCATGCCATTTATAATCTCCACTACACATATGTGCATGCCACCGTTTACATGGTATTACGGTACTACACAGCTTTACATTAGCAAGGTCAGCTTGCTCTCACTCTCTATCTCACACAAGCCACGCTGAGCTGAATGAGAATGGCTGGCAGTTTAAATGTTCCTGTATACATATGGAATAAAGACTGATCTTTTACCATATGTATTAGTGTGGATTAATCATAAACATGGTGTCAGAAGTGAGATTGAGCCATGTCTACGACCCTTTTGCCTGAATTTATTTTAGTTTTTTTTTACAACGAACCATCGCTCGCTTATTATGGCAGAGTCTTTACGAAACCAGATCCTTTAATGTTCAACAGCGAATTTGTCGAACGTAGGCACATCTTCGAAGTGGAATTCGGAATTTTCATAGATGCTGCCCACCCAGGGACTGCTCCATAACTATCGTAACTGCTGTGGCTCACACCCGAAATTCTGTGAGCAATGCCCCACTTATGACAAAACTTGCCACTACTGTAAAAAGAAAGGCCACTTTATCCGGTGCTGCCACGCTCTTGACAACAGGGCCCAGTCAGAACCAAAGATTATAGAGGAGGAAGATGCGCCACTCAGTGAAAAACGCATAGTATGATATGTGTTATTGTCGACGCCATTTTATTGGGCATAATTGCCGCTGCTCTCTCCTCAAGTTGTGCTTCTGATTTTCTTTTTTTTGTGTTTTTGGAAGGAATTCTGTCCCTGATTTATGTATTGGTCTTTATAACCTATTTTTTTTAAATTCTGATTATATGTTTTCTATAAATCTCTGTATGGTGTCCTTGAGACCTCGGTATAAGGCGCCCGTAAATAAAATCCATTATTATTATTATTATACTGTCATGGCGTCCACATCTACAGCTCGGTGTAAATTGCTCTAATCGCCGATGTTGACAACTCAACCTGTCTTTCTTCAGGTTCCCCAACAACAAAGTAAAGTGAGGAAATATTAATGTTTTCTGTCGACATTATTTTGTCCTGAAAATGTTATTTTTTGTTCCCCTATCAACACTCATTGGGAAACTATGGTTGTTGGTACATTAGAAAGATACTAGATTTTTAAAAATAGATCTAAACCTACCACAATAATAAAGTCAGCAATTTTTGTTCTTCTGTACATTTTTGTTTTTGTTTCTGTACGGCAAGAGTCTCCAAAATATGGTCCGTTGGGAGAGAGGGAGAGAGAGAGAGAAGGGGCAGAGAGAGATGGGGAGAGAGACACATCAGGCCCATCATGAGATTTTAACCTCAGATTCGAGTCGGGGAGCGCAGCGACCCGGGGCTGCTCTTAGTGTAGTTACCAATTAGATCCCTCGAATTGTCAGAGCCAAGACATCGCTGGGCCGCCGTGAAGAAGGGTGCAATGGTGCGGTGCGGGGTTCGGCGGCGGTCAAAATGGGACGGTTGTGCGTTATAACGTTCCATCGTTCCTCTCTCTCCCCTTCTCCCTCTGCCCCCTCCATCTCTCTCTCCCTCTCTCCCTGTCTCTCTCTGCCCCTTCTCTCTCTCTCTCCTCTCCCTGTCTCTCTCTATCTCGGTCTCTGCCCCATCTGCCTTTCTCTCTCTCCCTCCCCTCTCTCTCTGTCTGTCTCTGCCTGAGAGTTGGTAGTCCTGCTAGTGTCTTAGGTCCAAAAGAGGATAGAAAGAAAATACTTTAAATGGTCTACATTAGAAGTTTTAAATAATCTCTTCTACATTAGTGGCAAAATGCATCTTCAATATACAGGTCTCTCCCCACAACTGAACAATTGCACTTAAATAATATATCATCCATTCTGCAGATATGTAGTTATAACTCCATTTCTTCCTTCTTAGTTAATCCAATATGAGATTTTCTGTAATTTCAGATGTCGACAGCGGGTCCAGAATACTCGTCGACAAGATCTCCACCACCAAACTCTGGTGTACTTGTCAACCACCTGCCGTCTTTTTTCTGAACACTGAACTTGACTAGTTTTCCAACATGCAGACCAATGACAGGCTAAATTGCAATGCAGTTCCAACGCTATTTGACATCACGAACACGCCGAAACGTCTGTTTTCCCAAATCCGGTTACACGAGAGCAAGAATGAGAACCTCCCGTTACCCACACAAAATTGTGCAAATGACGATTTATTTATTATTGTATATGTTGGAAATTTTGTTCTTTGGGGTAAGCAAGGGGTGGGGCTATCATTGTCTGAAATATGTTGAATTTTACATCACTTTCAAAACAGTGCAACCCCCCTGTATATGTCGTGCACAAAATGATGTGAATTATGTAAATATTACCATAAATGACAGAAATAGAAAGTGTTTTCATTGTTTATAAAGTTCAATTTAGAGTTATTTGAAATTGTGGAGGTTATTGCAATATAGGGCTGACCCACAAATGTGTCGTTATGAGACATTCACATTTTAAAAATCCATGTCTCAAAAAAAAGCAAGAAGGTCCCCATATTATTTGACCAACTTATCGACTGAATTTAAATATGTAGGTTTGTATGCACTACATTGTGTTACGCTAATATAGAATGAAAGAATGGAAAAATATTTTGACATTGTGTTCATGGATGTTTTATTCACAATATTAGGATTTCATATATATTTTATATATATATATATATATATATGTGTGTGTGTATATATATATACAGTGGCTTGCAAAGGTTTTCATACCCCTTGAATTTTTCCACATTTTGTCACGTTACAACCACAAACGTAAATGTATTTTATTCAGATTTTATGTGATAGACCAACACAAAGTGGTGCTTAATTGTGAAGTGGAAGGAAAATGATACATGGTTTTCAAATTTTTTTACAAATAAAAAACTGAAAAGTGTGGCGTGCAAAAGTATTCAGCCCCCCTGAGTCAATACTTTGTAGAACCACCTTTCGCTGCAATTACAGCTGCAAGTCTTTTGGGGTATGTCTCTACCAGCTTTGCACATCTAGAGACTGAAATTTCTGCCCATTCTTCTTTGCAAAATAACTCAAGCTCAGTCAGATTGGATGGAGAGCATCTGTGAACAGCAATTTTCAAGTCTTGTCAGAGATTCTCAATTGGATTTAGGTCTGGACTTTGACTGGGCCATTCTAACACATGAATATGCTTTGATCTAAACCATTCCATTGTAGCTCTGGCTGTATGTTTAGGGTCGTTGCCCTGCTGGAAGGTGAACCTCCGCCCCAGTCTCAAGTCTTTTGCAGACTCTAACAGGTTTTCTTCCAAGATTGCCCTGTTTTTGGCTCCATCCATCTTCCCATCAACTCTGACCAGCTTCCCTGTCCCTGATGAAGAAAAGCATCCCCACAGCATGATGCTGCTACCACCATGTTTCACAGTGGGGATGGTGTGTTCAGGGTGATGTGCAGTGTTAGTTTTCCGCCACACATAGCGTTTTGCATTTAGGCCAAAAACTTCAATTTTGGTCTCATCTGACCAGAACACCTTCCTCCACATGTTTGCTGTGTCCCCCACATGGCTTGTGGCAAACTGCAAACGGGACCTCTTATGGCTTTTTTTCAACAATGGCTTTCTTCTTGCCACTCTTCCATAAAGGCCCGATTTGTGGAGTGCACAACTAATAGTTGTCCTGTGGACAGATTCTCCCACCTGAGCTGTGGATCTCTGCAGCTCCTCCAGAGTTACCCTCTTGGCTGCTTCTCTGATCAATGCTCTCCTTGCCCAGCCTGTCAGTTTAGGTGGACGGCCATTTCTTGGTAGGTTTGCAGTTGTGCCATACTCTTTCCATTTTCGGATGATGGATTGAACAGTGCTACGTGAGATGTTCAAAGCTTGGGATATTTTTTTATAACCTTACCCTGCTTTAAACTTCTCCACAACTTTATCCCTGACCTGTCTGGTGTGTTCCTTGGGCTTCATGATGCTGTTTGTTCACTAATGTTCTCTAACAAACCTCTGAGGCCTTCACAGAACAGCTGTATTTATACTGAGATTAGATTACACACAAGTGGACTCTATTTACTAATTAGGTGACTTCTGAAGGCAATTGGTTGCACTGGATTATATTTAGGGGTATCAGAGTAAAGGGGGCTGAATACTTTTGCACGCCACACTTTTCAGTTTTTTATTTGTAAAAAAATTTGAAAACCATGTATCATTTTCCTTCCACTTCACAATTATGCGCCACTTTGTGTTGGTCTATCACATAAAATCCCAATAAAATACATTTACGTTTGTGGTTGTAACATGACAAAATGTGGAAAAGTTCAAGGGGTATGAATACTTTTGCAAGCCACTGTATGTGTGTGCATACAAATATGTATGTGGATGTATATGTATATACACATATATTGTGATATATATATATACAGTATATATATTTTTGTATATATATATATTGTGATATACACACACACACAAATATATATATACACACAAAGATTGAAAGAAAAAGGTTGCTAAAGAAATTAGAGGAAATCTGAAGGAAGAAACTAGAGAAATATGTCAAGTCAAGTCACTTTTATTTATATAGCATATTTAAAAAACATCTCTCGCACAACACCACGCATTAGGCGTACGCCGTCAAGACGCTGCGTACGACATCAAGACGCTGTGTACGCCCGTCGAGACGCTGCGTATGCCCTCAATGTGCCAGCGGGCCGACAGGCCGTTGTCGCGCGGGATGTTCGGACAGTGCAAGAAATTTTCAAGCGACCACGTTTGGTCGCGCTAGACGCATGCAATCGCATGCTGGTGGGGACAGGCCCTTAACTTGCCTCTCACACACAGGCACACACAAACACACATTCATATAAATATATATATAAGTTAAAGTTAATTTTGTGCACAGTGTGCGTTAAAACAATACAAGGGAAGCTGCACAATACAATGCAAGGGAAACTACGCAAAGGTGGCGGCTGGGGAGGAAAGATGGGAGGGAAATGGGGGAACAGGGGGAAAACATTTACAATAAAATTAACTAAAATATGTGAGGTGATAGATGCGCTATATCAAACACTGTTCCCTACAACACTGATTACACCAAGGATGATAGAGCGAGTGCACAGCTGGAGGCATACCGGAAGCCGCGTTTGGCTTAAACAAATGGCGGCCATGACGTTTCGTTACGTACGACACGTCAGCTCATTGGATTTCGGAGGAGTGGTCTATCATGCTCCTCTATAATCTTTGGTCACAACAATCTCTCTATGCGCTCGAGCCCACAATTTGCCACAAGGCACTGACTGAAACAGCCGTTCCAGCAGAACCACGACCGGAGCACCGGCAGGAAGACAGGCAAATCATACATTCCTGTGTACCCGACTCATCGTCGACAAACAGTGAATCCATGACAATGCTCAGTGTCAGCAATACCAAAGTTGCTGCAAAGATGTAATGTCATGTCTTTATCAGACTTCCAAAGGATTCACAACAACGAAACTGTCATGAAAACAAACTCCAAGTTACATCCATTTATGGGGGGGAGTTGCAACCGGTTGGTAAGGTCACATTACAATGCCATCTGCAATCTCAGGTTTACAATGTGGATTTCTTCATTGTTGGCTTGGTATGGCAACCTGAGCTTCAAGGAGCTGAAGAGGCTGCAAAAAGTAGTAAACACTGCCCAGTCCATCATCGGCTCTGACCTCCCCACCATCGAGGGCATCTATCGCAGTCGCTGCCTCAAAAAGGCTGCCAGCATCATCAAGGACCCCACACCATCCTGGCCACTCACTCATCTCTCCGCTGCCATCAGGTAGAAGGTACAGGAGCCTGAAATCTGCAACATCCAGGTTCAGGAACAGCTACTTCCCCACAGCCATCAGACTATTAAACACAACTTCAAACAGGCTCTGAACTATAACAGCCTATTGCACTTTATCTGTTCATTTATGGGTGTATATTCTATGGTATATGAACACACTGATCTGATCTGCATTTATGCCAACAATATTCTGTTGCGCTGCAACAAGCAAGAATTTCATTGTCCTATCTGGGTCAGCCCATGATCATATTGAATGGCGGTGCAGGCTCGAAGGGCCGAATGGCCTACGACTGCACCTATTTTCTATGTTTCTATGACAATAAACTCTCTTCTTGACTTCTTGTTAGTGGGGAAGTGCCGGTCCTTCTGGGCATTGATGCATGCCGCGACATGAACTTAGTCTCCTTCGGCAAAACTGTGTACCAGCTGTCTACCTCTCAAAGTCCCACCCAACAACTATTCAAATAATACAAAGACATTTGTGATAACCAGCTGGGCAAGTTTCCCACAGAATACAGCATTGTAACCGACAAGGAAGTCATACCTGTCGTTCGTTCTCCTCACCGAATCCCGCACGCAATGAAGGACCGCGTCAAAGCTGAACTTGACAGAATGGAAACACTGGGTGTGATAGCCCCTGTCAATGACCCCTCCTCCTGGGTCTCCACCATGGTCGCAGCAGTCAAGAAGAACAAAGACGAAATAAGGATGTGTATTAACCCTAAAGACATAAACACTGCCATCAAATGACCACACCACCCGATGCGGACGGTGGAAGAGGTCGCAGCCAAAGCTACAGGTAAAGGTACAGTTTTCTCTGTCCTAGATGCAAATAACTCATTTTGGCAAATACCGCTAGACCATGCATCCTCCATGTTAACCACATTTGCAATGCCCTTCGGACGCTGCCGATTCTTACAAATGCCATTTGGCATCAATTTAGCCAGTGAAGTTTTCCAATGTACTATGGAACAACTCTTTACTGGCTACCCGTGCACCATAATCATGGATGACATCCTGATCGCCGGGCGCAACAGGTCCTGGATTGTGCCAGATACGTCAATCTCAAACTCAACCCCCTCAAGTGCAGGTTTCGGGTCAAGGAAGTGACTTATGTTGGACACGTGTTTACCAACAACGGACTCAGGCCAGACCCATCTAAAACCATTGCCATCAACAAAATGGCAGCACCTATGGGTGGGATGTGACTGCTCTACAACGATTTCAAGGCACGGTAAACCACCTGGGAAAATTAATCCCAAACTTCAGCGAGCTGTCTGCCCCACTGTGACAACTGACCACCAATCATACACACTGGTCCTGGCACCAGCACCAGCACCAGCATTTGAAACCTGCAAACAACTAATGTCTTGCGCTCCAACCCTCACATACTTTGATGCCGAGTTACCCGTTACCCTCACGAGTGATGCCTCCCAGTATGGACTGGGCAGCACTTGCCTACAAGACGACGGGAAGGGTCACAGACCAGTTGCCTATGTCTCCCGCACCATGACCGACACTGAACAGCGCTACGTTCAAACTGGGAAGGAGCTACTCGCATTAACTTTTGCCTGCAAGAAATTCAAGGGGTTTATCTTTGGCAACCCGATCACAGTTGAAACCGATCACCAGCCCCTGGTCAGTATCCTCAGTAAACTGATCCACACGGCACCAGCGAGTTTACAACGCATGATGATGGAACTACAGAGATATGGCATCAGACTAACTTACAAACACGGTAAGGACATGCACTTAGCTGACACCCTCTCATGGGCACCTCACCCAACCTGCGAAAACCACCTGTCTGATGATAAGCAAGAGGGGTACATGGTTATGATGGTCTCTTGCCTTCCATCTGTGGACTTAGACATCCTAGTGGCACAAACAGCTGCAGACGAAACGCTACAATCGCTGGTCACTACGGCTGGCCAGACAATCAGCACCACCTGCCGCAGGCTGTCCACCCATTCTACCCTGTCCGCAATGAACTGGTCATTCAAGATGGCATTATAATGAAAGGACATAAGGCAGTTATCCTTAAACTGTGACCCCTTGTTCTGGACTTCCCCAACATCGGGAACAATCTTCCTGCATCTAGCCTGTCCAGCCCCTTAAAATTTTGTAAGTTTCTATAAGATCCCCCCTCAATCTTCTAAATTCTAGCAAGTACAAGCCGAGTCTATCCAGTCTTTCTTCATATGAAAGTCCTGACATCCCAGGAATCAGTCTGGTGAACCTTCTCTGTACTCCCTCTATGGCAAGAATGTCTTTCCTCAGATTAGGAGACCAAAACTGTACGCAATACTCCAGGTGTGGTCTCATCAAGACCCTGTACAACTGCAGTAGAACCTCCCTGCTCCTATACTCAAATCCTTTTGCTATGAATGCTAACATACCATTCGCTTTCTTCACTGCCTGCTGCACCTGCATGCCTACTTTCAATGTTACACAAAAATGCTGGAGAAACTCAGCGGGTGCAGCAGCATCTATGGAGCGAAGGAAATAGGCAACGTTGAGTTTCTACAGCATTTTTGTGTACCAGCGATTTTCCAGCATCTGCAGTTCCTTCTTAAACACTTTGCCTACTTTCAATGACTGGTGTACCATGACACCCAGGTCTCGTTGCATCTCCCCTTTTCCTAATCGGCCACCATTCAGATAATAGTCTACTTTCCTGTTTTTGCCACCAAAGTGGATAACCTCACATTTATCCACATTATACTGCATATGCCATGCATTTGCCCACTCACCCAACCTATCCAAGTCACCTTGCAGCCTCCTAGCATCCTCCTCACAGCTAACACTGCCCCCCAGCTTCATGTCATCTGCAAACTTGGAGATGTTGCATTCAATTCCCTCGTCCAAATCATTAATATATATTGTAAATAGCTGGGGTCCCAGCACCGAGCCTTGTGGTACCCCACTAGTCATTGCCTGCCATTCTGAGAAGGACCAATTTACTCCTCTTTGCTTCCTGTCTGCCAGCCAGTCCTCTATCCACATCAATACTGAACCCCCAATACCGTGTGCTTTAAGTTTACATACTAATCACTTATGTGGGACCTTGTCGAAAGCCTTCTGAAAGTCCCGATCTAACACATCCACTGGTTCTCCCGGCACGTCCCTACCCGGACCAGCCTACCGGTCTTTCCTCACGCTCCGCCAACGCCACTCCAGCGATTCCTCTGCCGGTCCCATCACCATCCCTGCCTTCCCCACTGCCCCCATCTCCACCTGTGTCTTCTGCTCTGCTTTCACCCCATAAGGAACTTGCTCCTTCAGAGAAGGATGAGGTGCACGAGGGGTACTACCGTACACGTGCAGGTTGTGTCTGCAAGCCAAACACGCTGATTGGAACATTCACCGGGTATACTTGAATTGTGCATGGCCCGTCTCATATTATGTGCTCACATATACACAAGCATGTACACGTAAGATGATAAATGCTCACACCTTATACTGGTGTTTTACAATATGCTCCACTAAGCACTATATATGCTTTGCTTCTTTAAGAGGAAGGATGGAGATTAACCCTTATTAATCCATGCCATTTATAATCTCCACTACACATATAGAAACATAGAAAATAGGTGCAGGAGTAGGCCATTCGGCCCTTCGAGCCTGCACCGCCATTCAATATGATCATGGCTGATCATCCAACTCAGTATCCTGTACCTCCCTTCTCTCCATACCACCTGATCCTTTTAGCCACAAGGGCCACATCTAACTCCCTCTTAAATATAGCCAATGAACGGGCCTCAACTACCTTCTGTGGCAGAGAATTCCAGAGATTCACCACTCTCTGTGTGAAAAATGTTTTACACATCTCGGTCCTAAAAGATTTCCCCCTTATCCTTAAACTGTGACCCCTTGTTCTGGACTCCCCCCAACATCGGGAACAATCTTCCTGCATCTAGCCTGTCCAATCCCTTAAGAATTTTCTATAAGATCTATAAGTTTACTATAAGTTTCTATAAGATCCCCCCTCAATCTTCTAAATTCTAGCGAGTACAAGCCGGGTCTATCCAGTCCTTCTTCATATGAAAGTCCTGACAGCCCAGGAATCAGTCTGGTGAACCTTCTCTGTACTCCCTCTATGGCAAGAATGTCTTTCCTCAGATTAGGAGACCAAAACTGTACGCAATACTCCAGGTGTGATCTCACCAAGGCCCTGTACAACTGCAGTAGAACCTCCCTGCTCCTATACTCAAATCCTTTTGATATGAATGCTAACATACCATTCGCTTTCTTCACTGCCTGCTGCACCTGCTTGCCTACTTTCAATGACTGGTGTACCATGCCACCCAGGTCTCATTGCATCTCCCCTTTTCCTAATCGGCCACCATTCAGATAATAATATGTGCATGCCACCCATTACATGGTATTACGGTACTACACAGCTTTACACTAGCAAGGTCAGTTTACGCTCGCTCTCTCTCTCACAAGCTACGCTGAGCTGAATGAGAATGGCTGGCAGTTTAAATGTTCCTGCTTACTTATGGAATAAAGACTGATCTTTTACCATGTGTGTTAGTGTGGATTAATCATAAACAGGGTTCAAGATGCAACTCGAAAGCATCTGATGCGATGAACTCTTATTTGAGAAAAGGAACAGCTCAAAAGGAAACAACAGCTAAATCAAATCTGCAGCCAGAGTATATCCGGCCTCATGACTCAGAACTACGACATGGCCAAACTTCATCTCAGCAACTGGGTGCTAGACCGAAGGAAACTACTTATGGGGCATCTGTAGGGGCTTGGGACAAACTAACAGCTCGGTACGCTCGCTATTCCGAGGCCTGATACACAGGCTCGTGCAAGCCAGTATTATTATCAGAGACCTGTCTATCATTCATTTGCGACAAGCCAAGAATCTCAAGATGGATTACATGAATTGACGGAGGAGCAAGTTGAATTCAACAAGCTCATAGCTAAACAAAATCTCTCTTTCACCCTATCACCAATAGAAATTCCTACATATAATGTTGATTCTTTGCGGTATGAAGCTTTCATAATGGCATTTGAAGAAGTAGTAGAAATGAAAATTACTGATGAAAAAGAGCGCTTATGATTTCTGGCATATTACACAAGCGGAAGTGCTAAGGTACTTGTACCATGTTGTCAAGATAAGCCTAACAGCCAAGGCTATCAAGAGGCAAGAAGGTTACTTGAAGAGCGTTATGGTGATAGACAATAGACAATTGGTGGAGGAATTGACCATTCGGCCCCGTGCCAGCACCGCCATTCAATATGATCATTGCTGATCATCCTCAATCCGTACCCCGTTCCTGCCTTCTCCCCATTTTTCCTGACTACGCTATCTTTAAGAGACCTATCTAGCTCTATCTTGAAAGTATCCAGAGAACCGGCCTCCACTGCCCTTTGAGGCAGAGAATTCCACACTCACAACTTTCTGTGAGAAAAAATGTTTACTCATCTCCGTTCTAAATGGTTTACCCCTTATTCTTAAACTGTGGCCCCTGGTTCTGGACTCCCCCAACATCGGGAACATGTTTCCTGCCTCTAGCATGTCCAAACCGTTAACAATCTTATATGTTTCAATAAGATCCCGCCTCATCCTTCTAAACTCCAGAGTATACAAGCCCAGCCGCTCCATTCTCTCAGCATATGACAGTCCCGCCATCCTTGTAAACCTACGTTGCATTCCCTCGATAGCAAGAATGTCCTTCCACAAATTAGGGGACCAAAACTGTACACAATACTCCAGATGTTGTCTGACTAGGACTCTGTACAATTGCAGAAGGACCTCTTTGCTCCTATATTTGACTCCTCTTGTTATAAAGGACAACATGCCATTCGCTTTCTTCACTGCCTGCTGTACCTGCATGCTTACTTTCATAGACTGATGAACAAGGACCCCTAGATCCCATTGTACTTCCCCTTTTCCCAACTTGACACCATTTATATAGTTATCTGCCTTCCTGTTTTTGATACCAAGGTGGATAACCTCACATTTATCCACATTAAACTTCATCTGCCATGCATCTGTCCACTCCCCCAACCTGTCCAAATCATCCTGCATTCTCATAGCATCCTCCTTACAGTTCACACTGCCATCCAGCTTTGTGTCATCTGCGAATTTGCTAATGTTACTTTGAACAGAGGATTCCTAACGTATACATGGAGAAGGCCTACGCTTGGAAAGATATCAAGCCAGAAGATGTGGAGGCATTGATTTTGCAAAATTTCTTAGAGGTTGGTGTAGACCGATGAAAAATCTCAACCACATGGGGAGATGAATCTTGTTAGTAATACTAGAGCCATCATTCTAAAACTGCCCAGACGGCTGAGAGAAAAGTGGTGAGATAAAGCAGGCCGAAGCAAATAGAACAGGAGAAGCCAGCTACTAGTGATGCTGTCACCTCACCTCAAGTAACTGCTCATATTGGGGCCGGGGTAGAAGCCTGTATCTTCTCTGTCTTACCAGTACAGGTAAGGAATAGCAAGACGAATACAGTGTTGCAAACATATGCATTTGTAGATCACGGAAGTTCGGCTACCTTCTGCATAGAAGGCTTGATGAGAAGGCTGGACATCACAGGAGAGGAGATTAAGATTCGATTGCATACCATGAATGAAGAGAAGGAGTCCGTTAATCATTACATTACAAGTAGGGAAATATCTAGTCTGGATGAAGATAATTTTATACCAATATCTGAAGTGTTTACACATGAAACCATGCCTATTGGTCATCAAAATATACCCAGACATGAGGACTTGAGACAATGGCCTTACTTGAAGGATGTCAAAATATCTAAAATAGATTCTGATATTGACCTACTTATCGGAACGAATGCATTGAAACCGATACAGATTGTGAGGAGCCAAGGTGATGGACCGTTTGCTGTGAAAACCCTACTAGGATGGGTTATCTATGGCTCCTTGAGAAGGAACAATGAAAGCGGAAACCAGAAGAACTATCCTGCCGCTGCTGTTAATCAAATATCTACTGGTAAATTAGAAAAGCTATTGATCAAGCAATACAATCATGACCAATGAAAGAACTAGTAAGGAATCTGAAGAAATGTCCAGGGAAGAGTTAAAGTTCTTGGATATTATGAACTACTCAGTAAAGATAATGGACGGACACTATTGTTTGGACTTTCCTTTCAAACAAGAAAGTGTTAGTCTGCCAAATAATCGTCATATGGCAGAGCAACGCATCCTAAATTTGAAACGTAAGTTTGGCAAGAATACGAAATTTCATGAGGAATATACATCTTTCCAAAAGGATATGATTGACAAAGATTATGCCGAACTGGTACCAACAAACCAACTGAATCGAAGTGATGGAGAGCTATGATACATTCCGCACCATGGGGTGTATCACTCGAAGAAAGGGACTGAGGATGGTCTTTGACTGGGCTGCAGTCTTCAAAGGAACATCACTTAACTGTCAACTACTGTAAGGTCCAGACCTTACCAACTCACTCATTGGAGTTCTCATTAAATTCAGATAAAAACCAATTGCTTTGATGGCTGATATCAGAGCGATGTTTCATCGTCAAAGTATCAGATAAACACATTGACTACCTGCGATTCGTATGGTGGCCTGAAGGGGATGTACAGCAAGGTCTTGTTGAATACCACCTCTCTCTCCCTCTCTTCCTCTCCTCTTTCCCCTATCTCCATCCCTCATCCACCCTTGCCCCCCCCCTCAAACTCCCCCCCCGTACTGTCCCCACCTTCTGCACCTCCCCTCCTCTTCCCCTCCTCTTCCCCTCCTCTCCCCTCCCGGTCTACTCTCCTCTCCCTCCCCCCTCTTCCACATTCTCCCATCCCTCTCTCTCCCCTCTCATACCCTCTTTCCCCCTCTCCCCCTCTCTCCTCTCCCTCACCCCCTACCATCCCGCCCTCTACCCCCCCACTCTCCCCTCTCTCCCTGCCCTCTCACACCTACACTCTTCCACATCTTTCCCTCAATCTCTCCCCCTGTCTCCCCCATCTCTCCCCCTCCCCCCCTTCTCCGCCCGTCTCGCCCCGCACTATCTAACCCCCGTCTCTCGCTCCCTCTCTCCCCCTTCACTCCCCACTTCCCCCTCTGTGCCCCTCTCTCTATCTCTGCATCTATCACTGTTTCTGCCCCTCTCTTTCTGTTTCTGTCCCTTTCTCTCTGTCTCTCTCCTACCCTCTCTGTCTATGCCCCCTATCTCTCTTTCCTCTCTCTCTCTAACCCTCCTGCCTCTCACACTCTAGACGCGTCTGCGAGTTGGGGGCTGTGCGCGAGAGGATAGGGCGGGGATCGGGTAAATGGAACGAGTGAATAATATTACTTTAATATTAAATGACACCGCAAGGGAATTGAGGGGACGGGACCCAACAGGTCACACTTTGTCTAGTATAAATAGAAAAGGGTAACCAGAGAGAGAGTGGGACCGTGCAGGAATCAAAGTGGCAACTCTATGTGAGGGCACAGGAGATGGACAAAGTCCTAAACTAGTATTTCTGCTCCCTTTTAACCGCGGAGATAGTCAGGATCGCGGATCATCTTGCGGTAGTCAATGGCAGTGTCTTGAAAGCAGTCAGTATTGCGGTCACAGAGATGCTGAAGGTCGGGACACATATGAAATTAGACAACTCTCCCGGCATGACCAGGTATAACCGATGACACTGTGGGAAGCTAGAGAGGAAATTGCGGGAGCCATGGCAGAGAGTTATTAGTCATCATTCAATACAGGCGAAGTGTTGAAAAACTGGAAGGTGGCAAATGTGCGTCTATTCAAGAAGGGCTACTAGGAAAATGCTGGGAACAACAGGCCAGTGAGCTTAATATCTGTGGTCCGAAAATTACTTGAGTATTCTTATGGATAGGATATACTTTACATGCATTTAGATGGACAAAGGCTGATTAGGGATCTCAGCATGGTTTGGAAGGTACACAAAAATGCCGGAGAAACTCAGCGGGTGCAGCAGCATCTATGGATCGAAGGAGATAGGCAACGTTTCTGGCCTAAACCCTTCTTCAGACACATCAGCATCGTTTTGTGCGCAGGTGGTCATATCTCACGAATCCGATTGGGTTTCCTGAGGGTGTGACCAAGGAGGTCATTGAAGACAGAGCTGTTGACATTGTATGCGTGGATTTCAATAAGGCGTCCGTCATGGTTCAACATGGACAGCTGCTCTGGAAAGTTAGATCCCATAGGGTTCAAGGAGAGACAGTTCAATGGATAGAACAATGGCTTCATGCAATGGAGCAGATGATAATGGAATGTTGCTTTTCTGACTGGAGTCCTGTGACCAGTAGTGAGCCTTAGGGTTCGTAGCCGGGCCTATTGCTGTTTGCCATCTATATCAAATATAAATGAGAATGTACATGGCATGATTAGAAAGTTTGCAGGTGACACTAAAGTGGGTTGTATTGTAGATAGTGAAGATAGCTCTCAAATATTGCAACAGGATATTGATCGCTTCGCCAAGTGGGCTGAGGGATGGTGTTGGAATTTAATACAGAGAAATGTGAGGCGTTGCATTACATGGGCACGACCTACACAGTGAACAGTGGGGCTCTGGGGAGTGGTGTAGAGCACGGGCATCTTGGAATAGAGGTACCCAGTTGGTTGAAAGTGCCATCACACTTAGATATTGTGCTTAAAAAAAGCTTTTGGCATATTGGTATTGAACAGTCAGAGTATTGAGTATAACAGTTGGGATGTCATGTTGCAGTTGTATAATACGTTGGTTAAGCTGCTTTTGGAGTACCATGTTCAGTTTTGCGCATCATGCTATTGGAAAGTGGGCAGAGAAGATTTCCGAGGATGTTGCAAGCCTCGAAGGGCCGAGGAAAAGCAGCGGTTGTATAGGATAGGACTCTATTCCTTGAGCACAGGAGTATGAGGGGTGACCTTACACAGGTATATAAAATCATGAAAGGAAAAGATCGGGTAGATGCATACAGTCTCTTGCCCAAATTTGGGTAATCGAGAACCAGAGGACATAGGATTAAAGTGAAGGGGGAAATATTATTAGTAACCTGAGGGATTACGCTTTCAAAAAAAGGGTGGTATTGTATGGAACGAACTGCCAGAGTCGGTAGTTGCGACAGATACTATTTCAACGTTTAATACATGTACGTGGTTCGGACATTTACATGGATTTAGACATGTACGCGGATAGTACAGTTTTAGAGGATCAACTGAGGGCAGGTACGTTGAACGTTCTTGTATAGATAGGGCATGTTGGCCAGTATTATCAAGTTGGGCGGAAGGATCTGTTTCCATGCTGTGAGATTCTATTACGACTCTATAAGTCTAATCTGCCATTCAATCATATCTTTCCATCTCAACCCTAGTTTCTGCCTTCTCTCCATAATCCCTTACTCATCAAGAATATTTTAATCCCGCCTTAAATTATCCACTGATTGCCCGCACAGTCGACGGTGGCAATTGATTACACAAATTCACCACGGGAAATTAAAGACATTACTCTTCATTTCCATTCTAAAGGCACGACATTTTATTCGGAGGCGGTACCCTCTAGCCATCGGCTCTCCCACTAGTGGAAACACCTTCTCCACATCCATTCTATCCAGGCCGTTCACAGAGGTGCGCGTTCAGGTGGGGATCAGGAGAGGTGGCGAAATGGGTGTGGGGCAGCATTGGCAGGTTAGTTGGTTACCTAAAATAAGAGAATACAATGTTCATGGCAAGTTGTAAGGTACTCATGTAAAATATGAAGTGCTCTCGCTCCAGTTTGCGGGTGGCCAGAATATGGCTTTGGAGGACATTGGTCTCGCCGATTAAACAGATGAACAGGAGGAACTGAACGCGTCCAGCAGCATCTGTGGAGGGAATTCACTGTCGACTACATTCGTCCATTCCGTCCACAAATGCTGACGGAACCTCTGAGTTTCTCCAGTATTTTGTCTTTTTTTTCCAAATACACGTCACTCGTGGGGGTGGGGGGGATCAGCAGCTCACACCACATGCGATTCACGGTTTGATTCAACTTTAGTATCTCTGTATGAAGAAACGACAACCCTATGCATACCTGTCCACCGTGTGTCCCTCGCCCCATCCCATTCGCCATCACCCACATTCTTCCACCCTCCCCTCCGTCCCTTCATGTCTTCCCAGTTTCCCCGCGCTTCCCATTCTCCCATCCCCCTAGAAACATAAAAATATAGAAACTTAGAAAATATGTGCAGGAGTAGGTCGCTCGGCCCTTCGAGCCTGCACCGCCATTCAATATGATCATGGCTGATCATCCAACTCAGCATCCCGTAGCTGCCTTCTCCATACCGCCTGATCCCCTTAGCTACAAGGGCCACATCTAACTCCATCTCAAATATAGCCAATCAACTGGCCTCAACTACCTTCTGTGGCTGAGAATTCCAGCGATTCACCACTCTCTGTGTGAATTTTTTTTCCGCATCTCGTTTCTAAAATACTTCCCCCTTATCCTTAAACTGTGCCCCCTTGTTCTGGACATCCTCACCATTGGGAACAATCTTCCTGCATCTAGCCTGTGCAACCACTTAAGAATGTTGTAATTTTCTATAAGATCCGCCCTCAATCTTCTAAATTCTAGAGGGTACAATCCGAGTCTATCCAGTCTTTCTTCATATGAAAGTCCTGATATCCCAGGAATCAGTCTGGTGAACCACCTCTGTACTCCCTCTATGGCAAGAATGTATTTCCTCATATTAGGAGACCAAAACTGTACGCAATAATCTACATCCCTTTTACTTCCTGCCCCCACCCCAAAGCTCCCTTTCTCCCCTCTCTGCCACAATAGCTTTCTCCCCGCCCCACCCACCCAATACTCCGCAAACCTCCTCCTCTCCACTCTCCATCCCTCCCCGGTACTTGTTCTCCCTCCCTAGCTCTCCTTGTGTCACTCGCTCTGACAGTCCTGGCCTTTTCTTGCTGTGAAGTCACTGCCGTTGCACCCACCAGCCCTCGATCGCTCCCCGTTTCCCCTACCCGCCGACACATCAGTGCCGTCCCTCCCGAGTGTGTGAGCATACTCGGTGCAAGCGCAGTGTTGGGGCAGTGTGTTCAATGAAGCTCCCTGTGTCGGGCAGAAAGAAGGACAAAGACGACAAGTGTCTGCACAGCGAAGGTTTATTCAGCACGGCTCCACGCCCTGACACAAAGCTCTATATTCGGCTTTTAGTAACATGCAGCGGGTAAACACGGGATTTCCGTCGGGTAATAGAAGCGCGGTGCATCGCGAAGAAACTCAGCGCTCACTTTAAAAGGGACAGGCCGTCTACGCGGAGCTCTTGCGGGGCGGACGGTTGGGACCAAGGTAATGGGTCAGTGGGTGTGGACCGTCCGTTAATGGATCACTCTGTGTGCACACAGAGAGTGACTCCGTTGTAGCATTTCCAGAAGTAGCTTTCCCATGGGAAGTTATACATGCATTGGACCCCTTTGTACCGGCGGATAGCCTGGACCAAGTGCCCGGGCAGCTTACTTTTGAGGAATGTCACCACTTCCGTGGCATTATGGCAATCATTGAATTTTTTATCCATGTACATCAGTACCGTGTTACGATCAACTTTGGTTTCGGCCTTGCTGTAGGAGACGACACAGTTGATGACGTTGGTTCGGTAGAAGTAGAAAAAGTTTTCACCCTTTGTATAGTGATTTTCGTAGCCGCCCACCTCGTCGTACACAACCACCGACAAACGAAGCCAGTCGTATTTCTTTGCCAGCTCAGTGTGATATGCCATGACTTGTGCCGTGTGAGAGGTTTCTTTATTGGCTTTGATCATCGCCTCCACGTCGATCTTCGCCTGCTCCAGAAACTTGGCGACGCAGCGATCCACCATGGTCTTCATCTTCTTCTCCACCTTGCTTATTTTCTCATCCCACTCCTTCTTGATGCTGTCTACGTCGTTACCCGTGATGGTGGTCTGACCCAGGAGGGCGACTAGGCCGATGCAGAAGAGCATCTTCAGCCGGGCGCACATCTGCTCCATCACCCGCCGGTTCTTCTGGCTGTAGGACATGGCTGTCTCCAGGATAGGGACCCCGAACAGGAGGTTAGAGCCCATGATCCCTTCGTAGAGGGTGTGAAGGTTCTGGTCGCCGTTGGTGCTGTTGAAGTGAGTCAGGAATTCGTCTTTCTCCAACTCCTTGCAATCGGATCTGGCACTGATGATCTCCATGTACTTTCTGAACTGTTTTTTCAGATTCATCTCCGTCGGGAAGTACAAGCTGCTTGACGTGCTTTTCTCCACCTGTCGCAGCACGTTTCCCAGTTCATCCGAGATCACGTCCAGCTTGTTCCTGACTGCCGTGAACTGTTCCTTCCCTCACAGTCCTCGCCACCCATGGCCAGTCCGAGGAGCAGTCCGGCCACGCCGGCGATGGGCCCGAGTACTCCGGCCATCGAGGCAAACTTCTCTAGGCTGGCAAACACCTCCATTGCCGCCCCCATATCGGCCATAGCACTCGTTAGCTCAATGGCATCGCCCATGATGTCGTGGATGTGATGGGTTCTCTTTACTGGGCGCTGCAGGGGGGAAATTAAGGTGGTGATCACCCCCAGCAAAGCGGAGCAGTGAGGAATGGAAGAGGGGAGGTTTGCGAGAGAGGTGGGGGTGAGGGAATAGCAGAGAAGCGGTTGGAGGGGCAGTTAAAAATAGGCGTTGAGTCATCTATTGGTGGGGAGTGGACTGAAAGAGTCGGGGATGGGATTGTGAGACATGCGGGCCCGCGAGAGTGAGAGAGAGAGTCAGAGTCGGGGGAGACGGGTAGGGGCATGGGAAGGGGGTAGTTGAGGTAGGGCGGCAGGGGGACTGAAGTAAGACACGGCCGTACGGTACCCAGTCCTGCGGAGAGTTACCTTCAACATGACTTCGCTCGACCGCGGAGGCTGGACTTACCCTCCCTGGAGTGGGAGCAATTGCTGGCGGTTCTGGACACCAGCTTGTAAACTAACTCTTATTTGTTGACAACCGGGCGCCCCACCACCACCACCACATCCCGCACTGTGAACGGAGACGGACGGAGTGGATAGAGCCGTGGACAGGGGAAGATTTAATGGGAATCTGATGGCCAACGTTTAATGGGAATCTGATGGCAACGTTTTTTTGAGTGTGGAGGGTGTATGGAATGAGGTGCCGGTGGAGGTCGTTGAGGCTGTTTTATCACACCGTTTAAAAACCATCGGACAGAAATATGGGTATGATTGTTTCAGGGAGATATGTGTCAAACGCAAGCAGATGGGCAATCTTGGTCTGCATGAGCAAATTGGACCGAAGGACGTGTTTCCACCTGGATGTGGTGGGTTCTCATTACTGGGCGCTGTACAGGAGGAAATTAGCAAAATGTTCCACTTTGCTGGGAGCACCCCCAGCAAAGGGGAACAGTGAGGAAGGGAGAGGACGATTGCGACAGAGGTGGGGGTGAGGGGATTGAAGATGAGCGGTTGGAGCGGGGAGTGAAAAAGTGGCGGGAGGAGCAACTATGGTGGGGAGGGGACTCAAAGTGTCGGGGATGGGATTGGGAGGACAGGAGAGTCCGCGACATTGAGAGACATGGGTGGGGGGGGGGGGTTGAGGGGGCGACAGGGGGAGTGAAGATCGACACGGCCGTGCGGCACCCAGTCCCTAGGAGAGTGACCTTCAAGAACTCTCGGTGTGTCCTGTCCAGACAATGTCGCCAGTTGTGCTTCCTTTTACGTGACGCTGTGCTTCATTGAACATGCTGCCCCCAACAATGCATTTGTGCGGAGTTTGATCACAGAGTCGGGAGGGGGACCAAATACAGTGCGGCGGAGGGGTTTATGCTGGGGTGGGGCGTTGGCGGGACGTGGGGGTGGAGGGACGGAGGGAGTAGATAGAGCCGTGAAGGGGGGAAGAGTAAATGGGAACCAGACGGGCAACATTTTTTACACAGAGGGTGGTGGGTGTATTGAATGAGCTGCCGGACCACGTCAGTGGCTGATATTATAGCGTTTAAAATATCTGACAGATAAAAGTTATGATTGTTTTTTGGGAAAATGGGTCAAACGCAAGCAGATAATCAATCTTGGTCTGCGTGAGCAAGTTGGGCCGAAGGGCATGCTTCCATGTTGTATGATTCTTTATGGCGTGGGGAGTGGAGAGAGACGGGGGAGTTGTTGAGGGTATAGACAAGTTTACGAAGGTGTTGTTAGGACTTGAGGATCTGTGCTACAGAGAGAGGTTATCTGAGCGCAGGAAGATGAAAGATAATCTTATAGAGATGTAGAAAATCACGAGAGGAATTGATCGGGGAGAGGCACAGAATATTTCCCAGAGTAGTGGAATCGAGAACCACAGGGCAAACTCTGTTTAAGGTGAAGCAGGGTGGGGGGAGAATTAATAGGAATCTGAGTACGGGACGCGTTGCAGGGGAAGTAGTTGAGCCAGGGGACTATTGCAATATATAAGAAACAATTAGACAGCTACATTAGGCGGCATATGGGCCGAACGCTGGCAGGTGGTACTAGTGGAGATTAGACATGTTGGCCGGTGTGGGAATGTTGGGCCGAAGTGCTGTTTCCACGCTGTATTCCTCTCTGTATGCGGGAGTGAGCGAGAGATGTGGGGTGTGAGCGAGGGATGGGGTGCTTGGCGATGATTGAGAAGAGGGACTCCGCAGTGCTGGTGCAGGATTCCCAAAAAGATAATTTGCATTTCGAATCGGTATTAAGGAAGGCAAAGGCAATGCTATCTTTCATTTCATGAGGGCTGCATTATAAGAACAGGGATATAATGCTGAGACTCTGTAAGGCGCTGGGCAGATTTGAGTATTGTGAGCAATTATCGGCACAATATCTGAGGAAGGATGTGCCGTCTCTCCAGAAGGTCCAGAGATTGTTTCAAGAATGATCTCAGGAATGAGTGGGTTAGCATATGCTGAGTATTCGACGGCAATGGGCCTGTACGTGCTGGAGTATAGAAGGATGAGCGGAGATCTCATTGAACGTTACCGAACAGTGAAAGACTTGGATTGATTGGAGGTGGTGAATATTTTCCCACGAGTGTGAGAGTCTAGGACAAGTGGCCGGAGCCTCAAATTTAATGGACGCTCATTTAGGAAGTATATGGTGAGGAATGTCTTAAGTCAGAGGGTGGTGAATCTGTGGAATAGTTTGCCACAGAACGCTGTGGAGGGCAAGTCAATGGACATTTTAAAGGCAGAGATAGCGATTCAAGATTAGTAGTGATTGGGAGAAGGCATGAGTATTGGATTAAGAGGGAGAGATAGATCAGCCATAATTGCATGGCGGAGCAGACTTGATGGGCCGAATGACCTAATTTTGCTCCTACCGCTTTAGACTTTATTACCTGAGAGAAGTGAAGAGGGGAAGCTACCGCGGGAGAGTGGGCGACTGAAGGGGGATTTGACGAGGCACAGGGTGGGAAAGCAAGAGACCGGAGCGGAGTGGGCAAGAGTCATGTAGGTATGTTACAATACTTACCTTCAGCCGCGCTGTAGTTCTGTCACTGGCCGTGTGCGCGATTTTGGCGCCTTTAAGTGGGGGGGGGGGGGGTACGGGTTTAAAACGCGGGTTTCTCCTACCTTGTCCTGTATTATATTTCGTTAGAGTACAAGCATTTGCTGAAAAATCGTTCCTAGGGGCGTTTTGTGAATTTTTAATTTTTATTAAATCGACAATGTCAGCGCTGGAGTCATTTTAAAATCAGCTCCTAAAGCCGTCAACGCCGACAACGGGGACGGATTTCACGTACGGGACAGGTAAACGAAAGTGGTTTATTTTAATGTATAAAAGTGCTTCTTAAGAAGCCTTTAATTCACATTTTTTCATGGGAAACGGTGATTTTATTCCACGAATTAACGGCAGAATTTTTCATGCCGATACGGGGTTAAATTCACCGCAAATGAACGTTCCAAATGATCGCGTTCCAGAAATCATCACTCGCAAAATGATTTAAATGCCCATTAATTTACAGGTATTAAACATTCAATTCCTTCCATTTGGCCTGTAAATCCATGACAATGAGATTTAAAAATTATGTTATATTGTGAATTCTTGTGAATGTTATTTGGACACTTAGGCTATTTAAAAATGTTAATCTATTCTTAAGAAATTGATAGATGTTTAGATCTAGTAATTCAATTTTGTAATTAGCTAGAATTAGGTAACTAACTAATTATATGCTTTAATTTCATGTCTTCTAAGTAAGATTGTTTCATATTTGTTTCAGAATGCTTCAATCTATAATAACTGAAAATTTCTTTCAGTTCTCTTAATTTTTAAGAAATTTATGGGCTTTTCACTGTCCTCGATCACAGCTTTTGTGTTAAGTCAATGGAAAAGCAATAGGGAACAAGATGCTAATTTCCGAGTATGAAAATGGCCATAACTTTTTTAATACTGAAGATATGAAAGTGAATTGGGTGTCAAATTAATCTTCTTTTATGCTTTATCTGATGGGATAAATTGCAGACTTTATTTTTTAAATCTCAAAATTGTGTAACATTGCTAAGTTATGGGCGTGGGTAGAGACGTATTGGTTCTCTGTACCCCGTTACCCACCCACCCCACCCTTGCTGTGAGCACAGTTAGGGGGGGGGGTCGGTTGGGTCGAGAAAGTTGGTATGAGGGTAAACGGGGGCGGGCTGGATATGACAACGCCAACTAGGAAAGAAATGAGGGGCGGGGAGTGTGGAAAGACGGGGGAAGTGGGAGAAAGAATCGCGGGAAAAAATGCACACGGGAATCTGAGATTAGCTTCAAATCAAACTTATTTGTTCACTATCCCCCTGTACCACCCCCCCCCCCTCACCACCCCCGCAACGCTGGGATCACATGGCTAGTCCGAGAAACTTGATATAAAGTACTGGGAAGAGACGTGAGGATGGAGGGAGGGACGATTTGGAGTGGGGAGACTGGTTCGCGTGGGGCAGAGACAGGAGGACGATGGAGGACGGGGAGTGCGCGAAAGACGGGGAGCGACTGGGTGATTGCGGGTTGGGTGTGGGGAGAGACGGGGTAAACATGGTCTGGGTCAGAAGATTATCTAGAAAACAAATGGTCTTTTGTGATTACCACGCCGGGGGGAAAACAGATTCACATGTTCTGTGTAATATTCCTTGCATTGTTCGCCGTAAGCACGAGAGGGTCGGCTGTTAACAGGGCCGTGGTTTGTAGTTGGCAGAGGCGAGGTGGGAATGATTGAGAGGTGGGGTGTTATCGGCGTTTCCCGGGGATTGAGAAGGGGTGGGAGATGCTGGGGGAGGGGGAAACGGGGGGAATGGGGAAAGGCGGCGCTACGGAGTCGGGAGGAGAATTAGCACTAGGTTCTGACACCTCCCCGGAGAAGGTGCAAGAGAGGGCGCCATTCGAAGATCAACTTCCAAACAAACTCTCTTGTACAATCTAACCCCGCGCGGCAGCAGTGCACATGATCTGTGCAATTGTTGTTCTCTATCGACGGGAGAGGGGTGTGTGGAATGGGCGGACGACGTGGGGTGTGTACGTGAGACTGGTGAGGTGTTACATGTTATCTCTCCCACACTAACCCTCCCAACCCTCTCTCACACACACACACACACACACACACACACACACACACACACACACACACGCATACACCCGCGCGCCGTGACCACAATTGGCGACAGTCCAGATACTGTCGCCAATTGTGCTACCTTCTACCTGGCTCTGAAGGCATCATTGAACAAACACTAACCCTCCCAACCCTCTCACACACACACACACACACACACACACACACACACACACACACACACACACACACACACACACAAACACACACACACACACACACACACACACACACACACACACACACACACACACACACACACACACACACACACACACACACACACACACACACACACACACACACACACACACACACACGCATACACCCGCGCGCCGTGACCACAATTGGCGACAGTCCAGATACTGTCGCCAATTGTGCTACCTTCTACCTGGCTCTGAAGGCATCATTGAACAAACACTGTACCCAACACTGCGCTTGCAACCAGATTGATCACACGGGAGGGGGGACGATATCAGTAGAAAATGGGAGGTGGGAAGTAGAGGAGACGTAAAGAGGGGGGGGGATACCGGAATGTAGGGGTAAGACAGAGGGAGTCTGGGATAGACTTGGAGAGAGGGAAGACATGGTGTGGGGCGGCTACAATCAGGTGAGAGAAGGGGAGACGGGGTGCAACAGGGAGTGGAGCTGGGGAGGGAAGGCAGAAAAAAGACGCATCATACGCTTCAACTCCCCGGTGGAGAGACCGATCACTCCCTGGAGCCGGGACAACAGCAGGCGGATCCGGAGATCAGCTTCAAAACAAACACTTTACAATCGTCACCCTAGGGCACACTAATTTCACATGATCTCTACATTATTTGTGTTAACCCGGTGTCGCCCGGGAGGAGATTGCAAGTGTTTGCATTACAGCTGATCACCGGACCACGCCTGTAATTGTTCCGGCTCCAGGATGTGTCACCACCTGCCCACAGGGAGTAGGGAGAGGAGAGGAGTATGGGAAGGACTGAGGAGAGGAGGAATGAGTGATGAAGAGACGGGGGAGAGGAGGAGTGAGTGCGGACGAGACTGGAGAGGGGGAGGGGGGGGTTATCTGTACATTACTGTTCTCTCTCCCAGCCTACACCCCCCCCCCCGCGCTGCAAACTCAGGGCTCTGGCGGAGCGGGGAGAAAGTGGGGACGGGTAGGGGGCAGGGAATGCGGGGGAGGAGTGGGTTGTTGATTATAGAGGCGCAGAGTAGGGAGAGACCGAACAAATGCAGGCGGGGTTCGAAAATCACCTTGAAAACAAATTATCCGGCACACTCACTCCCTGGGCGACAACACATTTATCTAATCTGTGCATTACATTTTCACTCTCACTCGGTAACCCCCCCACCCCTACCCCTCGCACTCCCCTTACACCACGGCCCGCGCTGTGAGCACTTGTAGAGTCAGCTGTGTTCGCGGACTGTGACCCTGTGTGCCTTATCCATACAATGTCGCCAGATGTCCTTTCTTCTAACTGACACTGAGAGCATCAATTAACACACTGCCCCCAAAACTAATCACACAGCACGGAGGAAGTACGCGAGTAGTCCAGCGGAGGTGGGGGATGGGGAGAGAGGTGTGGGGAGGGTGTGAGCCGAGGGAGTGGGTAGAGGTAGGGGATGAATTGGAGAATGGTGGGGCTAAACGTGGTAGAAAGTGCTGGGAAGAGATGTGGGGACAGCGGGAGAGACGATTGGAAGTTGGGTGACTGGATAGAGTACAGCACAGAAATGAGGGCGATGGAGGACGGGAAGTGGGCGAGAGACGGGAAGTGACTGGGTGAATGCCGGTGGGGTGTGGGGAGAGGCGTAGTAAATGTGGACTGGGTTCCGAAGATTATGTTGAAAACAAATGCTATTTTGCGATCACCACGGCGGGGGGGAATTGATTCACATGTTCTGTACAACACTTGTTCCATCGTTCGCTGTGAGCACAGATAGGGTCATCTGTGGTTACAGGCCCGTGGTTTGGAGTTGGGAGAGGCGAGCGGGAAATGGTGGAGAGGTCGGGGGTATCGTCGTTTCCCGGGGATTGGGGAGGTTGGTGGGAGCTTCTGGGGGAGGTGGAGACGGGGAAATCATGTCAAGTCAGGTCAAGTCACTTTTATTTATATAGCACATTTAAAAAACATCTCTCTTTGGCCAATGTGCTTTACATTGGTGGAGGTACTAACGTCATGCAGCAGTGGTTCATCGATTAAGTACATACATAAACACATACATATATCCCTCACTCAGAGAACGTCAAGAAAGGCTTGAGAGTAAAGACGTGTTTTAAGTCTCGACTTAAAGGAGTCGATGGAGGGGGTAGTTTTGATGGGAAGAGGGTGCTGTTGCACAGTCTAGGAGCTGCAACCGCAAAGGCGCGGTCGCCGCTGAGCTAATGCCTAGACCGCGGGGTGTTCAGTAACCCCAATTCGGCGTATCTGAGGGACCTGGAGGTGGTGTGGTTGGTAAGCAGACTTTTGATGTAGGTGGGGGCAATCCCGTTAATGCTTTGTAAATATAAAGGAGGATCTTGAATTGTATTCGGAACCGCACAGGGAGCCAGTGGAGAGAGGGCAGGTTCGGGGTGATATTGTCCCGTTTTCGGGTGCCCGTAAGGAGTTTCGCTGCGGCGTTTTGGACCAGTTGCAGGCGGGACAGGGAAGATTGGCTGATGCAAGTGTAAAGGGAGTTGCAGTAATCTAGGCGGGATGAGATCAATGTATGGATGATCTTTTCGAGGTCATCAAACTGGAGGAATTGTTTTATTTTAGCTATAGTCCGAAGCTGAAAGAAGCTAGCTTTTACCACGGCATTGACTTGTTTGTCAAATTTCAATGCTGAGTCAAATATTACGCCAACTTTTTTGACGTGAGGTTTGAGTAATGGGGAAAGGCTTCCAAGCGTGCCTGCTATCGGTTTGATTGAGTCCGAGGGGCCTAGAAGGATGACCTCAGACTTAGTTGGAGCAAGTTCTGGGCCATCACACAAATGGGGATAGTCGGCGCTACGCAGTCGGGAGGTGACTTGGCACTGGGATCTCACCCATCACCGGAGACCGAGCAAGTTAGGGCGGTATTGAAAACCAACTTTCTTATGCAGTCTATACCCCGCGAGACAGCAGATTACATCAGTGTTTCCGAACCTTTTTTAGCTCATGGCCCCCTTCGGATATTTTACTTTTTCTGTACCCCCCCCCCACCCTGACATTAATAGCGGAAAAAAGTACTTCAATATTATAATACCTTCTATAAAAATATCAGTGTCAATTAATTGCACATATATTCTCTTTTATTCTATTCCACAAACATCAAAAATATTTTGTGGGTTCAATAAAACAAACATTTATATTCATACATTATTTTTCTGATATAGCAGCATAACAAATAACTTCCATGGACACGCAGAAAATTAATAACCATTAATAAATGATTACTTTTTGACTTCAAAAATAAAATCCTTTAGCAAAATAAAAACAAATATATCATATTAACTTTTTACTCTATTTATTCAGTGAGATCCTTGTGGCTGATGAAGTATCGCAAGTTTTTCAATGTCAGGATCCATGGTTGTTAGAGACAGACGAAGCTCACCTCTACTTACAATTTCTAAGCGGTTGCGAGCTTTTGACAATAGCTGAGACACTCGGTTAAAACCTGACTCAACTAGGTAAGACGTTGGAAAGGCAATGAAATATAATTTAACTTCCTGCCAGAGCAATGGGAATTTCATGGCAATTTCAGTACTTGTCCATAATATATTGAGGCCATGTTTAAATTTAGCTTGAGCAATTTGATTACACTGCAGCTCAATGAGGCTTTCTTGTAGTCTGATATCAACATCAGCTGCATTTGTCTCAAATGGGTCTACCACCCAACCTGGAATGTTCATTTCCAGGCGATCTTTGAACCTAATTTCCATATCATTGTGCAATATTTTCAAGTGATCAATGTACACTAAAATGTCATCCTCATGCAGCTCCTCCTCAATAGTGCGAGGGTTGGAAAATGTAAGAACTCCTTAAGCCCAATATTAATCCTGAACAGATTAAGTTTGTAGCTATTTGTTCAGCATATTTAGCTTCTCAAATATATCTGAAAAGTAGAATATGACAAATTTGGCAGCTATGATATCTTCTCCAAGCTGATTCCCATTCAGAAATGTTACAACACTCTCCCAAAGTTCAATGAAGCGACGCAGGCAATTACCCTTGGAAAGCCATCTCACCTCTGTTTGCAAAAGTAGGCGTTCAAACTCTTCATTGTTAGCACATAGTTGTCGGAAAAGACGGTCTTGAAGTGGATTTGACTTGATAAGGTTGACAGCCTTGATTCCAATATCAAGAGCGTCTTTCAGACGTCCTCCCAATTTTTTTGCAATCGAATGTTGACGATGAACCACGCAGTGTATGCAAACACATTAGGCACAGTCCCTTTTAAATAAACAATGAAGCCCCTGTATCTACCTACCAGAGCAGCGGCACCATCAGTTGCACAAGCCTTATGTTACCCATTGGAATACTTATTTCTTGGAAATAGGCCAATACTTCTTTGAAAGTAGTTTCATCTTTAGTATCTGTCACAAGACTGCGGGCAAAAAGCATTTCCTCTCTGAGTTCACTATTATCATCCAAAAACCTAACATATGCCATAAGAAGGGTTTGATTATCACGTAAAGATGATTCGCCAATTTGTAATGCAAAATTGTTTACTTGTAAAAGTGAAACTAGTTGATTTTGTACATCCTTTGCCATTTCATCAATGCGTCGTGATACTGTATTGTTGCTCAACGGAATGACCTCCGTAATTTTTAGTGCATTCTGTGGCATGACAGTAGAAATCACCTCAGGTACTGCGGGCAAAATCAAATCTTCACCAATAGTATGGGGTGTTACAGTTTTTGCCATTAGCTTTGAAATTTCATAAGAGGCAATTAAACTTTTGTCTAATTTACCCTCTGCTTTGCTAAGTACATAATTAATGGTGTTCCTTCCTTGGAAATCATCACGAAGCTTTTAAAAGTAACATAATGATTTGTCTTTCTTATCCTTGTGCTCATTCTCCAGATGTATTTTAAGCTTTCTTGAGCGCATGCTATCATTAGAAACTTCTGTCATACATATAAGCCACATTGGCGTTCTATTGTTTGGAGACCTTTTAAAATAAAATAATTATTGAAAATATTAAAAATGCTCATTGTTTGAGCATTCTTATGCAATTTATATTGAACTAAATGGTATATACTGTACGTATATGTCTTTTCAATAATATATAAAATATAAAAGCTATTGTTGCCAAAAATATATACATATATTTAGAGTGCTTATCAGAAGGCCTATGAACTTATAATGCCCCTTTAGAAAAACTTTTAATATAAGACTCAAGCATTTCTGGAGTTATCGAATTACAAAGTTTTCAATTTCTTCCTGTAACTTCCTGAAGCTTATTCAAATGCCACATTTTGGTTAGCTCTCACTTAACCCAACTCTACACATGTTCAGTTGGATTGAGATCGAGAGATTAGGATGGCTATTCAAGTGTTTTCCATTTTATTCTTCTATTGTATATAACTTCTAACAACACCCGAAATGTGTTTAGGATCATTGTAAGTTTGGAAAACAAAATCCAATAACCCCATTTGAGAAGCAGAAATTTCCAGATTATTAGCCAAAATGTGCTTGTATAAAGCTCCATCCCTATTATCATTGATGAAAACCAATTTACCTATACACCCTGAGCTAATACATCCCAAACCATGACATCACCACCGCCATGCTTTACAATTGGGATTATATTTTCCTTGTTATGCCTATGCCATACCATTGGCCGGCATCTAACATTTACTGACCACAATAGTCTTATTCAAGCGTTATTTCAATAAAAAACTGGGATTATTTGTCTATGAATATATTAATGGCAAAGGATTGCTTATTGGTAGCGTATCATATCATATCATATCTATATACTTTTAAAATTATATGTGTGTGTATGTGTGTGTGTGTGTGTGTGTGTGTGTGTGTGTTGTGTGTGTGTGTGTGTGTGTGTGTGTGTGTGTGTGTGTGTGTGTGTGTGTGTGTGTGTGTGTGTGTGTTTGTGTGTGTGTGTATTTGTGGGTGTGTGTCACTTTCCATTTTCAGATTTTTTTTCAGATGAGATATTTGGCCATTGCTTCCTTGGTCCGCCAAAACCACACGCAAAAATTCCGCGATTTGTTTCCATTTCGATAGCGATTTCGCGTTTACATT
>JAXLNO010004812.1:0-31508 GCA_038087875.1 Malacoraja senta
ACAATAGACAATAGACAATAGGTGCAGGAGTAGGCCATTCGGCCCTTCGAGCCAGCACCGCCATTCAATGTGATCATGGCTGATCATCCACAATCAGTACCCCATTCCTGCCTCCTCCCCTGACTCCGCTATCTTTAAGAGCTCTATCTAGCTCTCTCTTGAAAGTATCCAGAGAACCGGCCTCCACCACCCTCTGAGGCAGAGAATTCCACATGTTCCATGTTCATACCTAATGCAAAACTGAAATATGTAGAGAAGCCAAAACAAAGCTCATCGCTACTGAGGTAGGGCTGTCTTTGTGTCCTGCAGTGTCCACCAGTCTGATTGTTGATGGGGAAGAAGCTGTTCTTCAACCTGGAGGTCACGGATATCAGGCTCCAGTACCTTCTTTCCAATTTAGTTTGGTTTAAAGACACAGTGCGGAAGCAGGCCCTTCGGCCCATCGAGTCCACACCGACCAGTGGTCACCCCGTATACTTGCACCACCTCACACACACGAGGGACAATTTGCAACAATTTATGAATCTTATGGACTTTGGCTGCACAGCATATTTCAGTTTTTCATCGGTATGAATATAGAACACAGAACTGTACAGCGCAGGAGCAGGCATTTTTACTTTAGTTTAGATGTACAACGCGGAAACAGGCCCCTTATTTAAAAGACATTTGGACAGGTACCTGGATTAAAGGGATATGGACCAAATGTCTCCAAACAGGTCCATAAATCTTTCATAAGATGGACACAAAACACATTCAGTTCAATGATTCAATTATATTTTATCATTAATAAAGCTGGAGTAACTCAGCGGGACAGGCAGCATCTCTGGAGAGAAGGAATGGGTGACGTTTCGGGTCGAGACCCTTCTTCAGACTCCATAAATCTTTCGGTGGTACACAAAAATGCTGGAGAAACTCAGCGGGTGCAGCAGCATCTATGGAGCGAAGGAAATAGGCAACGTTTCAGGCCGAAACCCTGAAGGAAATAGGCAACGTTTCGGGACGAAACCCGGAAGGGTTTCGGCCCAAAACGTTGCCTATTTCCTTCGCTCCATAGATGCTGCTGCACCCGCTGCGTTTCTCCAGCATTTTTGTGTACCTTCGATTTTCCAGCATCTGCAGTTCCTTCTTAAAATCCATAAATCTTTCATTGGCTCATCTACTGAGCAAGTCCAGAGCTCAGATGTGGAGAATTCCAAAGATGAGGCAAGGCGAAAGAAATGAACGGAAACATTCTCGTGATGGTGTAACGTGAGGAAGTTTGGAATGGGCGAGAGGTTTGTGCGTGCATAAGACATGGGACCATAAATTGGGCGTGCAGCCCGTTCCATTTAACATCAACGATGATCTGGTCTGCTTTCTTGCCTGGCTGGCTACCCTTGAAAGTCTAAGGTGTATTCAAGAGAAAGCTGGAAGAGAGGAGGGGCAGGTAATAGGTAAACGCAGGTGAGAGGGGACCCGTAACATCACCTCTCTGGAGCACGTGGAGAAAAACGTGCAAACTCCGCGCAGGCAGCACCCGTGATCAGAATCGAACCCCGGACTCCCTGGCGCTGTGAGGCAGCAACTCTACCGCTGTGCCACCATGCCTCCTAGAGAAAGCACCATAAGGATATTAGGATAACCTTGTGTATACTTGGGAGAGATTGTAGTTCTTTATATTTCTTTGTAGAAATAAGGGCGACTGTAGATGCTGGAATCTGGAGCAAAAAAACAAAGTGCTGGAATTACTCAACAGGGCAAACAACGTCTGTTGGGTGGGAGGGGGGTTTGTGGGGGTGTGGGGGGAAGGAATTGTTGACTTTTTAAGATGAGACACTTTTTAAGTGGCGCAGCGGTAGAGTTGCTGCCTTACGGCGAATGCAGCGCCGGAGACCTGGGTTCGATCCCGACTACGGGTGCTGTCTGTACGGAGTTTGCATGTTCTCCCCGTAATCTGCGTGGATTTTCTCTGGGACCTTCGGTTTCCTCCCGCACTCCAAAGACGTACAGGTTTGTAGGTTAATTGACTCGGTATAAATGTAAAAATTGTCCCAAGTGGGTGTAGGATAGTGTTAGTGTGCGAGGATCGGCGGTCAGCACGGACCCGGCGGGCCGAAGGGCCTTTTTGCGTGCTGTATCTCTAAACTAAACTAAACTAAAGCTGCTACCAAGTTCCGGCATCTTCATATGTTTTTAGATTCGGACTGGGGGCGGGAGGGCGGGAGGGCATTGACACACTTTTTCAGAAAGTGGCTGTTTCGCGGAATGCACCACAAATGCGGAAAAATAAATGAGATAGCTTGTGCAGAAAGCTGTGGCAGATAAAATATGAATGGTTAAGATGCCTATGCACTATAGGGAGACTCAGTGAAGGGGAAGGGAACTAACCTCTCTCCATTATCTGATGACGCTCCTCAAAACCTAGTGGGAAAGCGAAGAATACATTGATTCGAAATGACTTGAATCTTCTGGGTACAGAATATTTAAGGAGCGTTAATGTGATGAGCATATCGGGATGCCAATCTGACATTGATGTTATTCAACAGCCAAGCCATTAAATAGATGTGTAGTTAGTCCAACTGGGAATCTGGCTGGAGGAATATGGATGTAGTTATTCCAAGCGAGACAACGGCGGAAAGTCTATCGGAGTACTTTGTAGAGGAGCTGACTCGAGCAGGGATCAGCTACGATCATATTGGATCTTTAGTCAGAGGGTGGTGAACCTGTGGAATTCTTTGCCACAGAAGGCGGTGGGAGGCCAGGTCCACTAGTGGGAGAGTCCAGGACCAGAGGTCATAGCCTCAGAATTAAAGGACGTTCCTTTAGGAAGGAGATGAGGAAGAATTTCTTTGGTCGGAGGGTGGTGATTCTGTGGAATTGGCTTAAGGTGAAAAGTGAAAGATTTAATAGGAACCTTAGGGGCAACTTTTTCACTTGAGGGGTTGATTTGATACGATACAATACGATACGATATGATTGCCCTTTATTTATCCCAGGAGGGACATTGGCCATAAAACACAACAAGATACATGAAACTAAATGGAATAATAGTGGGAGCAGAATATTGGAATAGAATAGGAAGGAACTGCAGATGCTGGTTTAAATCGAAGATAGGCACAAAAAACTGGAGTAACTCAGCGGGACAGGCAGCATCTCTGGAGAGAAGGAATGGGTGACGTTTTGGGTCGAGACCTTTCTTCAGACTGGTTAGGGATAAGGGAAACGAGAGATATAGACGGTGATGTGGAGAGATAAAGAACAATGGTCTCTGAAGGATACAGAAGATCCTCCATGAGAAGGCCAGAGCCAAACATAAAATGGCCACCTCCCGTACCTTATACAACTGACCAGGTCTTCCAGAATGACTCATCAACCCACACGACTGTTCACCACAAAACAGTGTACACAATGTGGAACTCATTGGCTGTGGAGTCCAAGTCAATGGATATTTTAAAGGCAGAGATAGATACAGTAGATTCTTGATTAGTACGGGTGTCAGGGGTTATGGGGAGAAGGCAGGAGAATGGGGTAAGGAGGGAGAGATAGATCAGCCATGATTGAATGGCGGAGTAGACATGATGGGCCGAATGGCCTAATTCTGCTCCTATCACTTATGAAACCCATTGAATGCCATTAACACCAATGGAAAGTAACACTGGGAAAGATGCCAAATCACCTTTGGCCATTTTACACCTTCGAAAGAAATCAAAACGATCCCTTGAGAGGCTCCTGTTAATGAAAAGCAAGTCCATTTACATAACTGGGTAACTCAATATTCACTGCTCTTTGTGCAAGACCTAGAGTCATAGAAACAGGCCCTTCGGCCCAACTTGCCCATGCTGACCCACATGTCCCAGATACACTCGTCCCACCTGGGTAGACATAAATTGCTGGAGTAACTCAGCGGGACAGGCAGCATCTGTGGAGAGAAGGGATGGGTGACGTTTCGGGACGAGACCCTTCTTCAGCCTGAGAGTCAGGGGAGAGGGAGACACAGAGATAAGGAAGGGTAAGGTGTGAAAACCTTGGAACGGGGAAGCAAGGGTTGTTCTTCGGGAAAATCCCCCCCATAAAGTGCTGGAGTAACTCAGCGGGTCGGGCAGCATCTCTGGAGAACGTGGACAGGTGACGTTTTGGGTCGGGACCCTTCTTCAATCTGAGTGGACATGCCACACACTGGCCACTTCCTCTTCTCCCCTCTCCCATCAGGCAAGAGGTACAGAAGTGTGAAAACGCACACCTCCAGATTTTGGGTCAAGACCCTTCTTCAGACTTCTCTCCAGAGATGCTGCCTGTCCCACTGAGTTACTCCAGCATTTTGTGTCTTCCTTTGATTTAAACCAGCATCTGCAGTCCTTTCCTATACACACCAGTCCCACCTGCCCACATTTGGCCCTCCAAACCTGTCCTATCCATATATCTGTCGAACTGTTTCTTAAACGTTGGGATGGTCCCCAGCCTCAACCACCTCCTCTGGCAGCTTGTTCCATACACCCATCATTACCATTTGTATGAAAAAGTTACCCCTCAGATTCCTATTAAATCTTTTCCCCTTCACTTTAAACATATGTCCTCGTGATTGTAAACACCTCTCTAAGATCACCCCTCATCCTCCTGCGCTCCAAGGAATAGAGTCCCAGCCTGCTTAACCTCTCCCCATAGCTCACAACCTCAACTTCTGGCAACATCCTCATAAATCTTCTCTGAACATCGTAAATTTCACTTGATTGAAGAGCACAGTGAAATTCTCATGTGTTGGACTGACTCACTCCCTCTTCTCCCCTCTCCCATCAGGCAAGAGGTACAGAAGTGTGAAAACGCACACCTCCACAACAAAATGCTTTTCACTGTACCTCTGTACAGGTGACAATAAACTAAACTGATCTAAGCTGATGTGAACTGTTTGTACTGCTTTCTTTATTTAGGGAGCAGAGGTGAGGTTGCAGGTGAGCGCTCTGTCCCCTCTGGTGCTTCCATTTCGAGGAAGTGGCTTAGTGCTTCCATTTCGAGTGGAAGAGGCAGTATTAGGCAAAGGTAGACAAAATGCTGGAGAAACTCAGCGGGTGAGGCAGCATCTATGGAGCGAAGGAAATGGGCAAAGTTTCGGGCCGAAACCCTTCTTCAGACCAAAACGTCGCCTATTTCCCTTCGCTCCATAGATGCTGCCTCACCCGCTGAGTTTCACCAGCATTTTTGTCTACCTTCGATTTCCAGCATCTGCAGTTCCTTCTTAAACAGTATTCGGCAAAGCTTCACATTGCATTACTGTCAACAAACTGGGCTTCTCGGCAATGTAAAGGTTTAGTATGTTTCGTTTCGTTTAGTTTAGTTTGGAGATACAGCGTGGAAACAGGCCCTTCGGCCCAACGAATTCTCTGCCTCAGAGGGCGGTGGAGGCCGGTTCTCTGGATACTTTCAAGAGAGAGCTAGATAGGGCTCTTAAAAATAGCGGAGTCAGGGGATATGGGGAGAAGGCAGGAACGGGGTACTGATTGGGGATGATCAGCCATGATCACATTGAATGGCGGTGCTGGTTTGAAGGGCCGAATTGTCTATTGTCTATTGGGTCCGCGTCGACCAGCGATCCCCGCACACTAGCATTATCCTACACACACTAGGGACAATATTACAAGCCAATTATTAACTTACAAACCTGCACGTCTTTGGAGTGTGGGAGGAAACCGAAGATCTCGGAGAAAACCACCACGCAGGTCACGGGGAGAACGTGCATACTCCGTGCAGACAGCGCCTGTAGTCAGGATCGAACCCGGGTCTCTGCCCGCTCTGAGGCAGCAACTCTACCGCTGCGCCACCGTGATGCCCAACACACTGAATCCAGAGTAAAACCAGAAGCATTCAAGAAGTCTGTGCGGAGTTTGTACATCTTCCCTGTGCTTAGGCTTCCTCCCACAATGGCAAAGACATGCGGGTTTGTTGGTTAATTGGCTTCTGTTGATTGTTCAGTTTAGTTGATTGTCACGTGCACCGAGGTACAGTGAAAAGCTTTTGTTGCGTGCTAACCAGTCAGCGGAAAGACAATACATGATTACAATCGAGCCATCCACAGTGTACAGATACATGATAGGGTCCTGTGTGCATTGGATAGAACTGGTATATGGATGATCACTGGTCGGCGCGGACTCGGTGGGCCGAAGGGCTTGTTCCTGAGCTGTATCTCTAAAGGCTCTGTCTTACGTTGTTGCGGTCATCGGCGGTGAAGCGCGGCTTCGCCTGTAGAGTGGACCGCACGGCAACGGCCAGAGCGCCGAGCCTATGCCACGGGAGCGCCGCATGGATGCTGCGCGGGGGCCGAGTGATTGAAATACGGCTGGTCCCACGTGCTTGCGGTAAGTAAAAAAAAGGGCGGGCCGACTGCGATGACGTCGGCCCGCCGCACGTGACTCACCAGCGGCGGCTGTGGCGGCGGCCGTCCTGATCGCGGCGCTGTAGCGGTGGCTGTGCCAGCGGCCGTGCCGCACACGTGCCTCACTGGCGGAGGCTGTGACGGTGCAAGTTCGACGCACGGCGCTCGAGCCACACTGGCGGCGGCCGTGCCGCACTCGTGCATCACTGGTGGAGGCTGCGCGGTAGGAAAATATTTTTGAACAGTGTAGGTTTTATTTAAGCACCGTGCGGTGTTGGGAACACCGCCGCACGGCCCCGGAATTGTGCGTTCTCACGAGTGCCCGGTCTATGGCGGTAGATTCTTCCCGTTTCGCCGCCAATGACCGCAGACTCGTGAGACAGGCCTTTAACTAATCTCTAAACTAAAGTCAAGAACCAAGAGGAGTCAAGAATGTTTAAGTCCAGGAACAACACAATGAAATTCTTACTTGTAGCAGCACAACGAGTCTGTGAAGATTATACTCAATAGTTTAGTTTAATTTAGTTTAATTTAGTTTAATTTAGTTCAGTTTAGTTTAGTTTAGTTTAGTTTAGTTTAGTGACAACATTTAAAAGACGTTTGGACAGGTACCTGGATTAAAGGGACATGGGCCAAATGTCGCTAAACAGGTCCATAAATCTTTCATAAGAGATACAAAACACATTCAATTCAATGATTCAATTATACTTTATCGGCAATAGACACAGAATGCTGGAGTAACTCAGCGGGATAGGCAGCATCTCTGGAGAGAAGGAACGGATGACGTTTCGGGTCGAGACCCTTCTCCAGACTCCATAAATCTTTCATTGGCTCATCTACTGAGCTCAGATGTAGAGAATTCCAAAGATGAGGCAAGGCGAAAGAAATGAAGGGAAACATTCTCGTGATGGTGTAACGTGAGGAAGTTTGGCAAGGGCGAGAGGTTTGTGCGTCCGTAAGACATGGGACCATAAAGTGGGCGTGCAGCCCGTTCCATAACATCAATGATGATCTGATCTGCTTTCTTGCCTAGCTGGCTACCCTGAAAGTCTCAGGTCTCTTTATCGATACGTTGAATATAGTCATAGAGTGATACAGTGTGGAAACAGGCCCTTTGGCCCACTTGCCCACACCGGCCAACATGTCCCAGCTATACTAGCCCCACCTGCCTGCGCTTGGTCCATATCCCTCCAAACCTGTCCTATCCATGTACCTGTCTAACTTTTTCTTAAACGTTGGGAATAGACCCAGCCTCAACTACCTCCTCAGGCAGCTTGTTCCGTACACCCACCACCCTTTGTGTGAAAAGGTTACCCCTTCAGATTCCTATTAAATCTTTTCCCCTCCACCTTAAACTCACGATGGCCTGCCAGCCCAGACCATCGCACAAACCAACATCCTTTCCATTGACTCCATCTACTCCTCACGCTGCACGGGCAAGGCCAGCAGCCTAATCAAGGACCAGTCTCACATCGGCCACTCCCTCTTCTCCCCTCTCCCATCGGGCAAGAGGTACAGAAGTGTGAAAATGCACACCTCCAGATTCAGGGACAGTTTCTTCCCGGCTGTTGTCAGGCAACTGAACCATCCTCCCAACAACTATAGAGTGGTCCGGGCCTAGCGTCTACCACATTGGAGTCCCTTGAACTGTCTTTAATCGGACCTTACTGGACTTTATGTTGCATTAAACATGATTCCCTTTATCCTGTATATGTACACTGTGGACGGCTTGATTGTAATCATGTATATTGTATCTTCACTGACAGGAGAGCACACAACACAAAAGATTTTCACTGTACACTGTTCACTGTTACACACGACAATAATAAACTCATCTAAAGGACCACGTTCTCCTGCCTGCTGGACATGAGGAGAATGTAACAGTCATAAGGTCATAAGTAATAGGAGTAGACAAAAGTCTGAAGAAGGGTTTCGGCCTGAAACGTTGCCTATTTCCTTCGCTCCATAGATGCTGCTGCACCCGCTGAGTTTCTCCAGCATTTTTGTCTACCTTCGATTTTCCAGCATCTGCAGTTCCTTCTTAAACAACATAATAGGAGTAGAATTAGGGGATTTGGCCCATCAAGTCTACTCCGCCATTCAATCATGGCGGATCCATGGCTGATCTATCTCTCCCTCCTAACCCCATTCTCCTGCCTTCTCCCCATAACCCCTGACACCCCTACTAATCAAGAATCGATCTATTTCTGCCTTAAAAATATCCACGCAAAGAATTCCACAGATTCACCACCCTCTGACCAAAGAAGTCAGTCTGAAGAAGGGTCTCGACCCGAAACATCGCCCATTCCTTCTCTCCCGAGAGGCTGCCTGTCCCGCTGAGTTACTCCAGCATTTTGCGTCTACCTAAAGAAATTTCTCCTCATCTTCCTGAAAGAACGCCCTTTAATTCCGAGGCTACGACCTCTGGTCCTAGACTCTCCCGCTGGTGGGAACATCCTCTCCACATCCAATCTATTCAAGCCTTTCACTATTCTGTATGTTTCAAAAGGTTAAACCTCCACCCCCACCCTCCCCTGCCACAACTTCCCCATCCCCACCCCTGCTTGTTGTAGCGAAGATGACTACATTGCCAATGAGAGCAGGAGTTGACAGCCCATCCCCGGCACTTACTTCAGTGCAATGCTGGGACAGCATTACAATGCATTATGCAACCTATAACTCACGCTTGTTGGAGCAAAGTGACGTGATAACCCACTGGACCTCTTTATAATTCACAAGACACGGTGCCGCGGATTCGCAACTGCCTGAGCGAACTATCATCGAATTAGCGCAAAAGCCTGTTCCTGAGAGGTATAGTTTGGGTAGACGCACAGGAGTCCCTTGCCCAGAGTCGGGCAATCAAGGACCTAGGTTTAGGGTGAGGGGGGAAAGATTTAATATGAACCTGAAGGGTGTCTTTTTCACGCAAAGGGTGCTTGGAACGAGCTGCCGGAGGAGGTAGTTGAGGCTGGGACTATCGCAACATTTAAGGTACATGGATAGCACAGGTTTAGAGGGATATGGACCAAACGCAGGCAGGTGGGACTAGTGTAGATGGGGCATGTTAGTTGATGTGGGCAAGTTGGGCCTGTTTCCACACCGTATAATTCTATGACTATGCCCAAACCCTACAGAGCACAAAGATAAGACACAAAATGCTGGAGTAACTCAGCGGGACAGGCAGCATCATCTCTGGGGAGAAGGAATGGGTGACGTTTCGGGTCGAGACCCTTCTTTTTCATGTCGGCGAATATGTTTGAAGATATTTCATTGCATGTAAAGTTGTCGTGCCCCAATTTCACTTTACCCAACTACAGTTTGTGGATTTAGACTCACAAATATATTTGGAATATCTACAACTAGCTAGGTTTCCCACTTCCTCACCTATCCATGTTCTCCAGCGATGCTGCCTGACCCACTGAGCTACTCCAGCACTTTGCGCCTTTCCTTGGTAAACCAGCATCTGCAGTTCCTTGTTTGCATCATCTGAATGTGCCTTGTTTAATTATCTGAACAGCAAGAACTCAGTAATTTAGAAGGTAGACAAAAAATACTGGAGAAACTCAGCGGGTGAGGCAGCATCTATGGAGCGAAGGAATAGGTGACGTTTCGGGTCAAGACCTTTCTTCAGACTGATGTGGGGGGCAGGAAGAAGAAAGGAAGACAGTAGGCTGTGGGAGAGCTGTGGGGAGGGGAAGGAGGGAGAAAGCAGGGACTACCTGAAATTGTGAAGTCAATGATCATACCGCTGGGGTGTAAACTACCCAAGCAAAATATGAGGTGCTGCTCCTCCAATTTGCGATGGTGCTCATTCTGGCCATGAAGGTGGCCCAGGACAGAGAGGTCAGATTCGGAATGGGGAGTTGAAGTGCTGAGCCACCGGGAGATCAGGTTGGTTATTGCGGACCGAGCGGAGGTGTTGGGCGAAGCGATCGCCAAGCCTACGCTTGGTCTCACCGATGTAGAGCAGTTGACACCTAGAGCAGCGGATGCAATCAGAAATTTAGAAGGCAGGGATAGACAAGGTTTAGAGGGATATGGGTCAAACGCGGGTGGGTGGGCCTAGCGTAGATGGGGCATCTTGGTCGGCACGGGCAAGTTGGGCCGAAGAGCCTGTTTCCATGCGCTATGATGATTTTGGTTTAGAGATACAGCGCGGAAGCAGGCCCTTCGACCCACCGAGTTCGTGCTGACCAGCGATCCCCGCACATTAACACTATCCTACACACACCAGGGACAATTTACACACACACCAAACCAATTAAACTACAAACCTGTGAGTCTTTGGAGTGTGGGAGGAAACCGAAGATCTAGGAGAAAACCCACGCAGGTCACGGGGAGAACGTACAAACTCCGTACAGACAGCACCCGTAGTCGGGATCGAACCTGGGTCTCTGGCGCTGCAAGCGCTGTAAGGCAGCAACTCTACCGCTGCGCCACCGTGGCCAACTCCATGAGTTTATGACTCTATGATGCTAAATGATCACCAACTTGTTCTCGCTTTCCAAGTCAAGTCACTCAAGTCAAGTCACTTTTATTTCTATAGCACATTTAAAAAACAACTCTCGTTGGCCAAAGTGCTTTATATTGGTTTAAGAATAGTATAACATAGAAACATAGAAAATAGGTGCAGGAGTAGGCCATTCGGCCCTTCACCGCCATTCAATATGATCATGGCTGATCATCCCCAATCAGTATCCCATCCCTGCCTTCTCTCCATACCCCCTGATCCCTTTAGCCACAAGGGCCACATCTAACTCCCTCTTAAATATAGCCAATGAACTGGCCTCAACTACCTTCTGTGGCAGAGAATTCCACAGATTCACCACTCTCTGTGTGAAAGCATCCAGAGAACCTGCCTCCACCGCCCTCTGAGGCAGAGAATTCTACAGACTTATCACTCACTGTGAGAAAAAGTGTTTCCTCGTCTCCATAACAAACAGCAGTGGTTCATAGATTAAATACAAACATCACTACATACATATAGCCCTCGCTCAGAGGACGTCAAGAAAGGCTTGGGAGTAGAGATGAGTTTTTAATCTCGACTTAAAGGAGTCGATGGAGGGGGCAGTTCTGATGGGAAGCTTTTTTTTAGGTGCAAGTGAAACCAATATCTTGGTAAGGATTCTTCTCCAGTGCATGGAGGCACAGAGTTAAACAGCACAGAAACAGGCCCTTCGGCCCATCTTCTCCATGCGTGTTGGGCTCCTACATTGGATGGAAGGTTCCTTTGCAAACTTCAAGCACGGGGATTGGAAATGACACCTGAGACGATGGCTGTGGGATTCTCTGTACCCTCTTTGTTGATTGGAACTGACTGGTTTAACATTCGACATAATTACTGCTGCCTCGCTCCCTGTACGCCTGGATAATGGACGAGTTCCTGGGGCAAGGCAAGGATTTCTATTCACAAGATGAAAGAGTTTCAGTTCAGTTTATTGTCACGTGTACCAAGGTACAGTGAAAAGCTTGTGTTGCCTGCTAACCAGTCAGCGGAAAGACAACACATGATTACAATCGATCCATTTACAGTGTACACATACATGATAAGGGAATAACGTTTAGTGCAAGGTAAATCAGTAAAGTCTTTTCAAAGATAGTCTGAGGGTCACCAATGAGGTAGATAGTAGTTCAGGACCGCTCGCTGATTGTGGTGGGATGGTTTAATTACCTGATAACAGCTGGGAAGAAACTGTCCCTGAATCTGGAGGTGTGCGTTTTCACACTTCTATACCTTTTGCCCGATGGGGGAGGGGAGAAGGGAGTGACCAGGGTGCGACTGGTCCTTGATTACGCTGCTGGCCTTGCCGAGGCAGCGTGAAGTTTAAATGGAGTCAATGGACGCCGATAGACCTCTGCTGCCCAATTAAGCACCATTATTGATGTCAACCTCAGTCATCACCGGCTGGGCGCGGTGGAGCAGCGGGTAGCGTTGCTGCCTCACAGCGCCAGAGACCCGGGTTCAATCCTGACTACGGGTGCTGTCTGCATGCAGTTCTTCCTGTAACTGTGTGAGTTTCCTTTGAATGCTCCGGTTCCCTCCCACATTCCAAAGACGTGCGGGTTTGTAGGTCAATTGGCCTCTGTAAATTGTCCCTGGTGTGTAGGGTAGAACTAGCGTGCGGGTGGTCGGTGCGGACAGGGTGGGCCGAGAGCCTGTTTCCATGCTGTATCTCAAGGTTCAAGATTCAAGAGAGTTTATTGTCATGTGTCCCAGATAGGACAATTAAATTCTTGCTTTGCTTCAGCACAACAGAACATAGTAGGCATTGACTACAGAACAGATCAGTGTGTCCATATATCCATTATATAAATATATACACACATGAATAAATAAACTGATAAAGTGCAAATAAACAGATAATGGGCTAGTAATGTTCAGAATTTTGTTTGAGTTGAGTTTAATAGCCTGATGGCTGTGGGGAAGCAGCTATTCCTGAACCTGGATATTGCTGTCTTCAGGCTCCTGTACCTTCTACCTGAAGGAAGCGGGGAGATGAGTGTGTGGCCAGGATGGTGTGGGTCCTTGATGATGCTGCCAGCCTTTTTGAGGCAGTGACTGCGATAGATCCCCTCGATGGAAGGGAGGTCAGAGCCGATGATGGACTGGGCAGTGTTGACAACTTTTTGCAGTCTTTTCCGCTCCTGGACGCTCAAGTTGCCGAACCAAGCCACGATGCAACCGGTCAGCATGCTCTCTACTGTGCACCTGTAGAAGTTAGAGAGAGTCCTCCTTGACAAACCGACTCTCCGTAATCTTCTCAGGAAGTAGAGGCGCTGATGTGCTTTCTTTATGAGGCATCGGTGTTCTGGGACCAGGAGAGATCTTCAGAGATGTGCACGCCCAGGAATTTGAAGCTCTTGACCCTTTCCACCATCTCTAAGCTAAACCAAGCTCCTTCTTCTTATCGGGTCCACATCACAAGATTCGATATTGTTTAGCCAGAGCTGAACGCACTTCTCGGCATCTGCGTACAATGGTGTCTGTCTTTTTGCTTCTTGTGCTTCTTGTGTGTGGTGGTGGAAAGATTGGTGGAAACAGGGCTGCGATCAACGTGAACGCTCTTTCCTTCACCCCCACCAAGCTCCGTACAGGCCCTCTCCCTCACCAGCCGAGCGGCCTGGATGCAGGATCGTTAATCCAGGGACACCAATTCCAATCCCACCTCAGCATACTCAGGAATTTCAAATTAGATGATTAAATGACTCTGGAATTCAGACACTGATCCACCCTCAGTAAGCAGGAGAGTACTTGACTGACGTAAATGTGGGTCAATCATGTCTTGCAGGGTGGGACATCTCTGGACTGGCTGATCTGGGCATCCAGAATCGTCAGTGTAGGTGACAGTTCAGAGGGTAATAGGGAAGGGCAATAAATGCTGGCAAAGCTACTCGCCCCCGTCCTACCAATGAGTAAAAATTACTCTCTAATTAGTTGATGACCATTAGTTTTGCTCTCACCCTCTCTCTCTCTCTCTCTCTCTCTCTCCCGTCTCTCTCTCCCTCTCCCTCTCCCTCTCCGTCTCTCTCTCACTCTCTAGCTCTCTCTCTCTTTCTCGCTCCCTCTAGCTCTCCCTCCATCTCCCTCTCCCTCTCCCTCTCTCTCTCCCTCTCTCTCTCACTCTCCCTCTCCCTCTCCCTCTCCGTCTCTCTCTCACTCTCTAGCTCTCTCTCTCTTTCTCGCTCCCTCTAGCTCTCCCTCCATCTCTCTCTCCCTCTCCCTCTCTCTCTCTCTCTCTCCCTCTCCCTCTCTCTCTCCCTCTCTCTCTCACTCTCCCTCTCCCTCTCCCTCTCCCTCTCCCTCTCCCTCTCCCTCTCCCTCTCCCTCTCCCTCTCCTCTCCCTCTCTCTCTCTCTCTCTCCCTCTCTCCCTCCCTCTTTCTCCATAAATCTCTTGAATTTATATCCAGCGAAATAAGACAGACTTTTGGACACTTTGATGTGAATTTTGGCCGACATCTAGTTTATCGAGGTTGCTCCAGCTGTTAGATCTAGCTGGAGCCTCATCACAGTGTACATGTTGGAAGGTCCAAGATACTGCAGATGTGCCCTGCACGTCGCCCTCTTGGATAGAGTGGATGTGGGGAGGGTGTTTCCACTTGTGGGAGAGTCTAAGACCAGAGGTCACAGCCACGGAATTAAAGGACGTTATTTTAGGAAGGAGATGAGGAGGAATTTCTTTAGCCAGAGGGTGGTGAATCTGTGGATTCTTTTGCCACAGAAGGCTGTGGAGGCCAAGTCAGTGGATATATTGAAGGCAGAGGTAGATAGGCACATTCTTGATTAGTACGGGTGTCAGGGGTTACGGGGAGAAGGCGGGAGAATGGGGTTAGGAGGGAGAGATAGATCAGCCATGATTGAATGGCGGAGTTGACTTGATGGGCCAAGTGGCCGGATTCTGCTCCTATCACCAATGATCTTATCTGTCTGAAGAAGGGTCTCGACCCCAAACGGCGCCTATTTCCTTTGCTCCATAGATGCTGCCTCACCCGCTGAGTTCCTCCAGCATTTTTGTCTACCTTCGATTTTCCAGCATCTGCAGTTCCTTCTTAAACAACTGATCATCTCTTTATTGTTCAAGAACGAACTGCAGATGCTGGAAAATCGAAGGTAGACAAAAGTGCTGGAGAAACTCAGCAGGTGCAGCAGCATCTATGGAGCGAAGGAAATAGGCAACGTTTCGGCCCGAAACCCTTCCGGGTTTCGTCCCGAAACGTTGCCTATTTCCTTCAGGGTTTCGTCCCGAAACGTTGCCTATTTCCTTCAGGGTTTCGGCCCAAAACGTTGCCTATTTCCTTCAGGGTTTCGGCCCGAAACGTTGCCTATTTCCTTCAGGGTTTCGGCCCGAAACGTTGCCTATTTCCTTCAGGGTTTCGGCCCGAAACGTTGCCTATTTCCTTCAGGGTTTCGGCCCGAAACGTTGCCTATTTCCTTCGCTCCATAGATGCTGCTGCACCCGCTGAGTTTCTCCAGCAATTATCATCGCTTTACTTCACTTAAAATGGCACTCAGCTAAGACACTCATTTAGACAAACTAAACTCTTACTGGGGGGGGGGAGATTAACACGAGATATTTCCCAAGCTGTGGTGTTTATTTTTTAATCTGCGTTCCGTTCGTTTGCCAGAAGTGATGGGCTGTGAGCGATGGGCTCTCTGCAACCAAATGGCAGTGTTAAAACCGGAGAGGAAGTGAAGTTGAAATGACTCGGAGCAGCACTTGGGAGTGGATTGCAGGGGAGCTGGTGGGAGCTGAGCTCATCGCTAAAAGCCAATCCTCCCTGTAGGATTGTCGAGAGGAAGTGAATGTCACTTTTCTGGCAGTGCTCCCTTTCACACAGCAACCGGCAAAAGGTCATCGGCCCGCTGAGTCTCCACCTCGTCTCCCTCACCACATCCTGCAAGTGGAAACAAAAACGTTTTGTCCCGTTCGATCCATTTTATCCACACGTGACGGATATCGCAACGAGAGCAGGACCTTCAAGGGTTTCCCATGGTAACATTGCCGGCAAAGGGCAATACAATAGACAATAGGTGTCTTCTTCTTCTTGCGTATGGCCTGCACAGCCTAAGGTTGGAGGACAACTTGTTCTATTTGATCTTATTTGATTGTGCACGCCAGGTTGATTGCATTCGTCGAAACAGGGCGGACCACGTGAAGGTTGCAATCTCCCACCCCGACAATAGGTGTAGGTGTAGGCCAATCGGCCCTTCGAGCCAGCACCGCCATTCAATGTGATCATGGCTGATCATCCCCAATCAGTACCCCGTTCCTGCCTTCTCCCCATATCCCCTGACTCCACTATCTTTAAGACAACTCCGACGTAAAGCCCAGAAAGGTCAGAAAGGATCATGAGGGCCCCTCTCGGGTTCAGGAGAGCAGGCGGATAGACACAAGATGCTGGGGTAACTCAGCGGGACAGGCAGCATCTCTGGAGAGAAGGAATGGGTGACGTTCGGGCCGAGACTCTTCTTCAGACTGAGAGTCAGGGGAGAGGGAGACACAGAGATAAGGAAGGGTAAGGTGTGAAAACCTTGGAATGGACCTTGGAATTGGGAAGCGAGGGTTGTTCTTTGGCTAAAAAACCCCATAAAGTGCTGGAGTAAAGAGGCTGTCCCACTTGGGCGTCATTTGCGCGACATCGTTTACGCGTCATGACGCACAACGCGCATGGCGTGACACGCACGTGATGTGCGCATGGTTCGTGGTGACGTAGGCAGTGACGGGCGGTCGCGCGCGGCGCCCCAGGATTTTGGGATGTACAAAATCTTCACGCGCCACCTGCGTGACGCGCAAATGACGCCCAAGTGGGACAGGCCCTTTACTCAGCGGGTCAGGCAGCATCTCTGGAGAACGTGGACAGGTGACGTTTGGGTTGGGTCCCTTCTTCAATCTGAGTGGACGTGAATGTGGTCAACTTTGGGTTCCATCAATGACAATTCTGGAGGGGTATCTAGACCTGAAGTATCATCTATCCATGCCCCCCCCCAGAGATGTCTCCTGACCTGTTACTCCAGCACTTTGTCTTTTTTGTAAACCAGCATCTGCGGTTCCATAGTAAATTCATCCTTGAGATGGGAATGGAGAATTGAAAGGCAAGGAAGTCATTTGCTTGAAAAGGGGTTAGTTTGAAGCATTTCAAACGAAAGCATTTTATGGGGATGTATCACAACTTGGTTTGGGAACGGCTCCATCCAAGACCAAGAAATTGCAGCGATTTGTGGCTGCAGCCCAGACCATCACACAAACCAACCTCTCTTCTATTGAATCCATTGATACCTCGTGCTGCCTCGGCAAGGCCAGCAGCATAATCAAGGACATGTCACACCCCGGCCACTCCCTCTTCTCCCCCCTCCCATCGGGCAAAAGGTACAGAAGTGTGAAAACGCACGCCTCCAGATTCAGGTAGACACAAAACGCTGGAGTAACTCAGCGGGTGAGGCAGCATCTATGGAGAGAAGGAATGGGTGACGTTCCCGGTAATGTAAGAATTCAGGCTTTAAGGCTCCCAACACATACTGGGGACAATTTATACCAATCTGACTAACCTACAAACCTGAATGCCTTTGGCGTGTGGGACGAAACGGAAGAGCTTGGAGAAAAGACACGCGGTCACGGGGAGAACGTGCAAACTCCATACAGACAGCACCCGTGGTCAGGATCGAACCCGGGTCTCTGGCGCTGCAAGGCAGCAACTCTACCACCGGCCAGTCTATCTTCCTGAAATGAACTGGCCATCCACCATTGTCTGCCAACACGTGCCAGTGTATTTCAGATGCCCTTGGTGTTCCCCATGGTACACCCACATGCAATGGTGCTGGCATGGTTGGCAGAGGCATCATAGCCCTGTTCTTTGATGTCAGCTGGTGCCTGAAGCCTTAAACTTACAGGATCACCATTGAATGCTGTGGTGATTTTTATTGTGCATTGTGTGTTCTTTTTTCATTGTACCGCTGCTGGCAAATTCATTTCACTTGCAATTTATGTGCAAGTGACGAATAAAACTTTTTTATTAAAAAAAAAAAAAAAAATTATTAATTTTTTTTTTTTTTTTAATTTTATTAGAATAAGTACAATTGTATACAATCATATTTTCATAATGCCTTTTATGTACAGCTTCTTATTTTTTAAATTTTTTGTAATAAAGAAGAAAAAGAAAAAAGTTAGATAATGAAAATAGAAACATGTGAGATATATAGTGTGTGAAAAAGAAAAATAGAGAGTGAAAAAAGAAAGTTGAGACATAGAAAATAGAAGAAAGAGAGTAAAAGAAGAAAAGAGAAGAAAAGAAAATAGAAGTAAGGAGATCATTTTATAATCTTGACCATCCCTCACCCAGTCACGGATTAGCTTTTACACTTGTGTTGCACCATATGTTTCCAAAAAAAGACGGCAAATGGAGACCAACTCGTTACGAATTGGTCAAATTTATCTATTAGGAGGTGACGAATAAAACTTGACTTTGACTTGAGGAACAATTTACTATTCACAGAAGACAATTGACCTACAAACCTGCAAATCTTTGGAATTATGGGAAGAAACCGGAGCACCCGGAGAAAACCCGCGTGGTCACGGGGAGAATGCAGGAAACACAGACAGCACCCGTAGTCAGGATCGAACCCGAGTCTGTGGCGCTGTGAGGCAGCAACTCTACCGCTGCCCCACCGTGCCGCACCGCATCTGAATTGTGAATATCGTAGCTTTACTTCCTTTTGCCCAAGAAGATTCACCACTGACCATGCATCCATTATCCCACAGTCAGTCATCCCTGCTGCCAACTCTTGCCATTCAAGATTTATGTTCAGTATTAATTGACTTGGAAAAAAACAGGCAACTAACAGTTTTGCTAAATTATGTAGGATATCCATTGGCAGAAACCTCACGACTATGAATAATGTTGAGCATGAATAATTCAACCATACAAGGAACCTTATGACAGGGCGACTATATGTAGGCTGATATTCAATTATGCATTTGCGTGAGGGCATGTGCAAACATTTCCCAAAATCTCCTATTAATCGCTACTACTCTGTCCCGATGTCTAGCTCTTCTTCAGACTCCGCCATCCAAACCTCATTCACCCTGGAATCACTGTACCTGTGTAAACAGACGTAGCATGATAACTAGAGATGGAACTGTAATCGACCAAATCCTAAGCAAACCAACGAAGGTCTCGACCCGAAACGTCACCCATTCCTTCTCTCCAAAGATGCTGCCTGTCCCGCCGAGTTACTCCAGCTTTTTCTGCCTATCTTCGGTTTAAACCAGCATCTGCAGTGCCTTCCGACACCTACCATCTACCTCATTGGAGACCCTCAGACTCAGAGATATGGGAAGGTACAGAACAGAGCAGAGCCCGCGTCGAAGACTCAGGAGGTGACGTTTCATAGATACCATAGATACATAGAAATTAGGTGCAGGAGTAGGCCATTCGGCCCTTCGAGCCTGCACCGCCATTCAATACGATCATGGCTGATCATCCAACTCAGTATCCCGTACCTGCCTTCTCTCCATACCCCCTGATCCCTTTAGCCACAAGGGCCACATCTAATTCCCTCTTAAATATAGCCAATGAACTGGCCTCAACTACCCTCTGTGGCAGAGAGTTCCAGAGATTCACCACTCTCTGTGTGAAAAAGTTTTTCCTCATCTCGGTCTTAAAGGATTTCCCCCTTATCCTTAAGCTGTGACCCCTTGTCCTGGACTTTCCCCAACATCGGGAACAATCTTCCTGCATCTAGCCTGTCCATCCCCATAAGAATCTTGTACGTTTTCTATAAGATCCCCTCTCAATCTCCTAAATTCTAGCGAGTATAAGCCAAGTACCCTTCCTCAGACTGAAGCACATTTGGCTTCTGTGTGCGTATAATCCCCAATGAGTCCGCGCCGACCATCGATCATTCATTCACACTAGTTCTATGTTTATCCACTTTCTCATCCATTCCTTACACAGCGATTTACACAGGGCCCATTAACCACAAAACCCGCACGTCTTTGGGAGGAAACTGGAGGAAGGGATGTTTGTAACCCCTAGTTCACATCATTTATGTTATTGCCTTAATTTCCAAAAGGAGTTTTATTTAGTCACAGTACATGGGTCTTCAATTGCATTTCTAAGTGAGCAGATGGGGATTTACAGTAATCCAGAGGTTTTATGAGCTCCAGTGGCCACTGACACTGAGTGAAGCAGGTTTTATTAAATTCCTGATTTATTTCATTACTATGGGCAGGATTTGAACTTGTGTCTCTGTGTCGGTGGTCTGGAACCCTGGCTGCCATTCCAGCAAGCTAACCCATACACTATTGTGCCACATGACCACAATCCTTGCGCACTGGTCTACATTGATGGTCTTTGGCTTTTGGCCTTTCCCGATAAAACATCAGGCTTCAGGTGTAGCTGTAGAATTGCTGCCTCACGGCACCAGGGACTTGGGTTCAATAGACAATAGACAATAGGTGCAGGAGTAGGCCATTCGGCCCTTCGAGCCAGCACCGCCATTCAATGTGATCATGGCTGATCATCCCCAATCGGTACCCCGTTCCTGCCTTCTCCCCATATCCCCTGACTCCGCTATTTTTTAAGAGCCCTATCTAGCTCTCTCTTGAAAGCATCCAGAGAACCGGCCTCCACCGCCCTCTGAGGCAGAGAATTCCACAGACTCACCACTCTCTGTGAGAAAAGTGTTTCCTCGTCTCTGTTCTAAATGGCTTACCCCTTATTCTTAAACTGTGGCCCCTGGTTCTGGACTCCCCCAACATCGGGAACATGTTTCCTGCCTCTAGCGTGTCCAAGCCCTTAACAATCTTATATATTTCAATGAGAGCCCTCTCATCCTTCGATCCTGACTAGGGTGCTGTCTGTATGGAGTTTGCACGTTCTTCCCCGTGGACCCCACGTGCGGTTTCCTCCCACACTACAAAGACTTGCGGGTTTGTAGGTTAATTGGTCTTGGTATCAGTGTAAAATTGTCCCGAATGCGTGTCGGATAGTGTTAGTGCGCGGGGATCGCTGGTCGGCGCGGACCCGGTGGGCCGAAGGGCCTGTTTCCGCGCTGGATCTCTAAAGTAAACTAAACTAAACTATCTGAACACTAGGGGGGAGGAAAGGGTGTGGGGGGGGGGGGGGTATTGAACACTACAACGAGGGAGGTGAGGACGCTGTTCAGACTGTGGCAAAGAGGAGAAGTCCCTAGGCAATAACAAAACAGAACAGGCCTGGATAGAATGGATGTAGAGAGGATGTTTCCACTAGTGGGAGAGTCTAGGACCAGAGGTCACAGCCTCAGAATTAAAGGATGTTCCTTTAGGAAGGAGATGAGGAGGAATTTCTTCAGTCAGAGGGCGGTGAATTTTTGGAATTCTTTGCCACAGAAGGCTGTGGAAGCTGTCAATGGATATTTTTTAGGCAGAGATAGATAGATTCCATAACCATAATCATATTCATATTTTATTAGCCAAGTATGTTTTGCAACGTACGAGGAATTTCATTCGCCATACAGTCGTACCAATAAAAAGCAACAGAACACAAAACGCATTTTAACACGAACATCCACCACAGTGACTCCTCCACATTCCTCACTGTGATGGAAGGCGAAAAAACAGTTCAATCTCTTCCCTTCTTTGTTCTGCAGCGGTCGGGGGCCTCGAACCTTCCGCTGACAGGATGATCTTACTCCCATATCTGGTGGCGGGCCTCCTCGTCAGGGCGATCAACCTCCTGCATCAGGTGGGGGGTTGGGGGGGGTGGGGAATCTCAGCTCCCCCCGCGCCAAGCCGCAGTAATGAAATAAATCAGGAATTTAATAAAACCGGCTTCACTCAGTGTCAGTGTCCACTGGAGCTCATAAAACCACGGGATTGCTGTAAATCCCCATCTGCTTCACTTGGAAATGCAATTGAAGACCATTTACTGTGACCATCTAAATAAAACTCCTCTTGGGAATTAAGGCAATGTACTGGCGATTATGCCTTTAGATGATGTGAACTAAAGCTACAACCATCCGTTCCTCCAGTTTCCTCCCACGTCCCAAAGACGTGCGGGTTTGTGGGTTAATGGGGCCTGTGCAAATCGCTGTGTAGGGAGTGGATGAGAAAGTGGGATGACATAGAACTAGTGTGATCGATGGGCAACGTGGACTCATTGGGGATTATTCTTGATTAGCACAGGTGTCAGGGGTTATGGGGAGAATTCAGGAGAACGGGGTTAGGAGGGAGAGATAGATCGGCCATGATTGGATGGCAGAGTAGACATGATGGGCCGAATGGCCTAATTCGGCTCCTATCACTTGTGAATTTATGAACATATGACTGGCAGAGGAGTTAAGGCCCTGTCCCACTTTCCCGAGTTACTCTCAAACTCTCCAGAGAGTTTTCCCCTTGATTCGAACTCGGAGAATTACGGTAATAGACGTTCGTAGGTACTTGGGGCTATTTTTTAAACTCGTGGACATTTTTCAACATGTTGGAACAACGTCCCGACTTACCTGATGCCCCGAGTTCCTACGGCTGGCATTACGAGCTGCTACGATATATCCACGGACTCCTACGGGCTCGCTACCGACATTCCCCGACATTCCCCGAGTTCGAATCTAGGGGAAAACTCTGGAGAGTTCGTGAGTAACTCGGGAAAGTGGGGCAGGGCCTTAAGGATATACACATCATGGCCATCTGTGGAATGAAACCTTACCCTTGTAGAATTCAGTGTTTAAGAAAGAACTGCAGATGCTGGAGGAATCGAAGGAAATCGATGGTTTCTGGTCGAGACCCTTAGGGACTCGACCCGAAATGTCACCTTCTGGGATTTTCCTCCTGGGATAAATAAAGTTCCATCGTATCGTATCGTATCAATAAATTTCTCCAGGTGACGACATTTTAGTTTGCGTGGTTATATATTTATAAACATACATGAGAAACAAAAGATATAACAATATATTATATATATATACATACATAGATGCATAGACAATAGGTACAGGAGTAGGCCATTCGGCCCTTCGAGCCAGCACTGCCATTCAATGTGATCATGGCTGATCATCCACAATCAGTACCCCGTTCCTGCCTTCTCCCCATATCCCTTGATTCCGCTAGCCCTGAGAGTTCTATCTAATAGCCCTGTCCCACTGTACGAGTTCATTCCAAGAGCTCTCCCGAGTTTAAAAAAAAATCAAACTCGTGGTAAGCACGGAGAACGAACGTAGCGGGTACGTCGGAGCTCGGGGACGTCTCTTAGCGGCTCGTAACGCTAACGGCGGGTACTCGGGAAGACTCGCTAACAGCAAGTAAGCACGGGAAGACTCGTGAAGATTTTTCAACATGTTGAAAAATGTCCACGAGAGCCCCGAGTACCGACGAGCGGCCATTACCGTAAATCTCCGAGTTCGAATCAGGGCAAACTCGGGAGAGCTCTTGAATGAACTCGTACAGTGGGACTGGGCCATTACTCTCTATATAATATACACACACCCACGACTGCACACATATATATTTAGACACAAAAAGCTGGAGTAACTCAGCGGGGTCAGACATCATCTCTGGAGAAAAGGAATAGGTGACGTTTCGTGTCGAGACCCTTCCTCAGACTCAGACTCAGATGCTGCCTGTCCCGCTGAGTTATTCCAGCTCTTTGTGTCTATCTTTGGTTTAAACCAGCATCTGCAGTCCCTTCCTGCACATCTCACTCCGATTCTAGCAGACGTGGTCTTATTGTTTAGCGAGGAGCTCTGGAATCCACTAACGTTATGCTCGATATCCCGTATCTCCGCTCATTCCATTAGCTTCAGCTATTTCAGCCCCACAATATGGCGTGGAGTAAAGGGAGTGGGGGGGTGGGGAGTGAGTTTTAAAGCAAGCGGGCCGGGGTTCCACTGAGTCAGTGCCGAGCTCCTCAACGTAAACACAGCAGGACAGGAAGATGAATCACTTTGACCTCCAAAGCCGCTCGACGCTCAACAAGAGAAGGGAGTTGGCAATGTGAAACCTCAGCCGGCGTTTAGTCTGCCAAGATCAAACCTGCAAGAGGGAATGTGTAGGAAGGAACTGCAGGTGCTGGTTTAAACCGAAGATAGACACAAAATGCTGGAGTAACTCAGCGGGTCAGGCAGCATTTCTGGAGAGAAGGAATGGGTGACGTTTCGAATCGAGACCATTCTTCAGACTGAGAGTCAGGGGAGAGGGCGGGACAGAGATAGAATGTGGTCGGAGGTGGGAGAACTGGGAAGGAGGAGAGGATGGAGAGAGAGGGAAAGCAAGGGCTATTTGAAGTTAGAGAAGTCAATGTTCATACCGCTGGGGTGTAAGCTACTCAAGCGAAATATGAGGTGCTGCTCCTCCAATTTGCACTGGGCCTCACTCTGACAATGGAGGAGGCCCAGGACAGAAAGGTCAGATTGGAATGGGAGGGGGAGTTGAAGTGCTGGGCCACCGGGAGATCAGGTAGGTTAAGGCGGACTGAGCGGAGGTGTTCAGCAAAAGGATCGCCGAGCCTGCGCTTGGTCTCACTGATGTAGAGAAGTTGACACCTGGAACAGTGGATGCAGTAGATGAGGTTGGAGGAGGTGCAAGTGAACCTCTGCCTCACCTGGAAAGACTGTCGGGGTCCTTGGACGGAGTCGAGGGGGGAGGTAAAGGGACAGGTGTTGCATCTCCTGCAGTTGCAGGGGTAAGTACCTGGGGAGGGGGTGGTTTGGGTGGGAAGGGACGAGTTGACCAGGGAGTTGCGGAGGCTGATGATCACCTCCCACCCCATCAGCCGTCGCATTCAGCATATAATCCTCCAACACTTTCGCCACCCCCAACGGGATCCCACCACTGGCCACATCTTCCCATCTCCACCCCTTTCTGCTTTCCGCAGAGACCGCTCCCTCCGCAACTCCCTGGTCAACTCGTCCCAACTAAATGCAGACGTCTGCATCAGATACCGATTAGTATAACTGTCTACTGATTAGTGGAACTCCTCTTGGCCGCCCTTGCGGGGACTGAAAAATAATTCTCCATCATCGCCTCTTGTGTTAAGTAAAAGCTCGAAAGTCCCAATTGAAATTCCAACAGCCTCCAGACATTCCTGACTCTCAGGCGATGGACATTACGTCGCAGTTTGGCTGGGCCTTTTCATTATACACCCAGTGAAATGTCCATTAGCTGTTCAGCCTCAAGAACCGTCATCTCTTATCAAAGCCAGACGGCAACAACCATCCATACATCAGGGGTAGAGGTTTAAGATGGTGGTTGGAGAGTACAACATTCAACGAGAAATAATCTCAATGCAGAACATTTTTTAATATTGTTTCTGCGGCATTTAATATCCCTGACAAGGGATCAGAGGGTGGCAAGGAGGCCCAGCGGTAGAGTTGCTGCCTCACAGCGCCAGAGACCCGGGTTCGATCCCGACTACGGGTGCTGTCTGTACGGAGTTTGCACGTTCTCCCCGTGACCTGCGTGGGTTTTCTCCGAGATCTTCGGTTTCCTCCCGCACTCCAAAGACGTACAGGTTTGTAGGTGAATCGGCTTGGTGTAAATGTTATTTAGTTCCTAGGTGTGTGTAGGGTAGAGTTAGTGTACGGACTCGGTGGGCTGAAGGGCCTGTTTCTGCACTGTATCTCTAAAGCCTAAAGTAAAGTCCAAATTCTGCCTGTTCCTTTATAAAATAATGCATTGATTGAATTGATTGAAAGATACAGCATGGAAACAGGCCCTTCGGCCCACTGAGTCCATGCCGACCATCGATCACCCATTCACACCCATTCCTATGTTATCCCACTTTCCCATTGGCAATTTACAGAAGCCAATTAACCCTCTTGTGTTTGGGATGTGGGAGGAAACGGAAACTCCCGGAGGTAACCCACGCGGTCACGGGGGAGAACTTGCAAACTCCACATGGACAGCACTGGATAGACTCGGCTTTTACTCGCTAGAATTTAGGAGATTGAGAGGGGATCTTATAGAAACGTACAAAATTCTTATGGGGTTGGACAGGCTAGATGCAGGAAGATTGTTCCCGATGTTGGGGAAGTCCAGGACAAGGGGTCACAGCTTAAGGATAAGGGGGAAATCCTTTAAGACCGAGATGAGGAAAAACTTTTTCACACAGAGAGTGGTGAATCTCTGGAACTCTCTGCCACAGAGGGTAGTTGAGGCCAGTTCATTGGCTATATTTAAGAGGGAGTTAGATGTGGCCCTTGTGGCTAAAGGGATCAGGGGGGTATGGAGAGAAGGCAGGTACGGGATACTGAGTTGGATGATCAGCCATGATCATATTGAATGGCGGTGCAGGCTCGAAGGGCCGAATGGCCTACTCCTGCACCTATTTTCTATGTATCTATGTTTCTATTTACCCCAGGTCAGGATCGAACCCGGGTCACAGGCGCTGTGAGACAGCAGCCTCTACTGGTTGCGCCACCTTGCCGCTCTAATCTAATCTAATCTAATCTAATCTAATCTAATCTAATATAATCTAAATACATGGATGGGATATGGACCAAGCGCAGGCAGGTGGGACTAGTGTAGCTGGGACATGTTGGCCGGTGTGGGCAAGTTGGGCCGAAGGGCCTGTTGTTGCACAGTTTCACTCTAATCTAATCTAATCGACCACATCTGAAGCAGGGTTTCGGCCCGAAACGTTGCCTATTTCCTTCGCTCCATAGATGCTGCTGCACCCGCTGAGTTTCTCCAGCACTTTTGTCTACCTTCGATTTTCCAGCATCTGCAGTTCCTTCTTAAACAAATCTACTCAGCTATTCAATCATGGCTGATCTATCTCTCCCTCTGACACTATGGAGCATCTATGGAGCGAAGGAAATAGGCAACGTTTCGGGCCGAAACCCTTCCGGGTTTCGTCCCGAAACGTTGCCTATTTCCTTCAGGGGTTCGGCCCGAAACGTTGCCTATCTCCTTCGCTCCATAGATGCTGCTGCACCCGCTGAGTTTCTCCAGCATTTTTGTCTGCCGCTGATCCTGGAACAAACCTTTCGTTTCTTTGCTTTAATCGTCGTCATCGAAAAATACAGCTTAGTAACAGGCCCTCTTCAGCCAATCAAGTGCAAGTTACTCCAGCACTTTGTGTCTTTCTTTCTCAACCAGCATCTGCAGTTCCTTATATCTATATGTTCCTGCTCTTTACAGATTTGTTGAATTCATTGAATGAAGTTGAATGAAGACGTTGAATTGATGTTTTAGTGTTTTAGTTTTAGTTCTAGATACAGCGCGGAAACAGGCCCCTCGTCCCACTGGGTCCGAGTTGACCAGCGACCCCCACATATTAACACTATCCAACACACACTAAGGACAAGTGTTTTACATTTACCAAGACAATTTACCTACATGCCTGTATGTCTTTGGAGCTCGTTGTCAAACTGGAAAGAGATTTATGAGGAAGTTTCCGGGGCTAGAGGGTCTATCGGGCGATGTTGAGGAGGCCTGGACTCTATTCCTTGGAGCGCAGGAGGATGAGGGGTGATCTTATTGAGGTGTATAATATCGTGAGAGTAATAGATCGGGTAGATGCACAGAGTCTCTTATGCAGAGTAGGTGAATCGAGGACCAGAGGACAGAGGTTTAAGGTGAAGGGGGAAAGATTTAATAGGAATCTAAGTGGTAACATTTTCACACAAAGGGTGGTGGGTTTCAAGAGAGAGTTAGATAGATCTCTTAAAAATAGAGGGGTGAAGGGATATGGGGAGAAGGCAGGAACGGGGTACTGATTGGGGATGATCAGCCATGATCACATTGCATGGCGGTGCTGGCTCGAAGGGCCGAATGGCCTACTCCTGCGCCTATTGTCTATTGGCGTAAACGGTTATAGTGACAATCAGAAGCTGGTGGGCTGGGATTTGTAACAAAACCCAATCCGATTCATCAAGATAATTATGTTGGCAAACAGTTGCAGAACAGGATGTGAGACAGATGTCCGATCCACTGGGATGGCCAGTCCCTGGTGTAGCTACGTCAGTGAGGGCAAACGTGACTTGCAGTGAATACTTCAGTCAACAACATAAAATCATGAGCGGAATAGATCGGGTAGACGCACAGAGCCTCTTGCCCAGAGTAGGGGAATCGAGGACCCAGAGGACATAGGTTCGAGGTGAAGGGGCAAAGATTTAATAGGAATCTGAGGGGTAACTTTTTCACACAAAGGGTGGTGGGTGTATGGAACGAGCTGCCAGAGGAGATAGTTGAGGCTGGGGACTATCCCAACGTTTCAGAAACAGTAAAGCCCCTGTCCCACTTGGCCGACCCATACCGACATTTTTTTACTCGTGGACATATTTTAGCAGGTTGAAAAAACGCCGCGACCTACTTGCGGCCACGAGTACGCGGAGACCACTCACGAGCATGAGGAAGAGTTACGAAGACCTCCTACGACCTCGTGGCGACCATGCTGCGAGTATGAGCCAAGGGCAAACTCGGCAGAGGTCGCCAATTAGGTCGTACAAGTGGGACAGGCCCTTTAGACAGGTACATGGATTGAACAGGTTTGGAGGGATATGGACCAAACGCAGGCAGGTGGGACGAGTGTAGCTGGGACATGTTGGCCAGTATGGACAAGTTGGACCGAAGGGCCTGTTTCCACACTGTATGAGTCTATTCATTACTGGTTTAATTTATAACTGCAATAGTAACTACTTAACCAATTGTGTGGCTTCACATGTGTAAATCATTAATTGATTGTACAGGCTGTAAGTAGAGGCCAGTCGAGGGAGAGTGGATGTGGAGAGGATGTTTCCAATAGTGGGCGAGTCTAGGACAAGTGGACACAGCTTCAGAATAAACGAATGAACCTTTAGAGTGGTGAAGAGGAGGAATTTATTGAGTGTTGAATCTGTGGAATTCATTGCCACAGACGGCTGCAAAGGGCCAAGTCATTGGGTATTTTAAAACGGAGATTGATAGATTTGTGATTAGTACCGGGGGTCAAAGGTTATGGCTTGAAGGCAGGAATGAAAAATAGATCTGCCCTGATTGAATGACGGAGTAGATTCTTAATTGGCCTGGTATAAGTGTAAATTGTCCCTAGTGTGTGTAGGATAGAGTTAGTGTGCGGGGATCGCTGGTCATCGCGGGTATCGGAGGGCCGAAGGGCCTGTTTCCACGCTGTCTTTCTCTAACCACACTCTACCCGCTGTGCTGACGGTGGCTGCACCCATCTGTTGATGCATGGTGGTTTCACGACCTCCAGAGGTTGTATGAAGTGAGAGGCAAAGGCACCATTATGTTTCTTTAGCTACAGCAGATAATCCCGTTCAATACTGCGGCAACTTCCCTTGGAGTCTCCGCCATCACCTCCATTAAAGACATTTGGGCAAATAGTGTGTAGAAAGGAACTGCAGGTGCTGGTTCATACTGAAGAACGTTCCTTTAGGAAAGAGATGAAGAGGAATTTCTTTAGCCAGAGGGTGGTGAATCTGTGGAATTCTTTGCTACAGAAGGCTGTGGAGGCCAAGCCAATGGATATTTTTAAGGCTGAGATAGATAGATTCTTGATTGGAACAGGTCATCGGTTATGGGGAGAAGACAGGAGAATGGGGTTAGGAGGGAGAGATAGATCAGCCATGATTGAATGGCAGAGTAGAAGGGCCGAATGGCCTACTCCTGCACCTATTTTCTCTGTTTCTAATCCTGTGAAGTAGTGTTTACTGTGGAATTGTGTAAATGAAACTCATTCCAGTGGTAAAGTGGCTCTTGGTTCTACAGGGTATTGCAACCTCTCAGGTCTTAGTGAGGGCTGGTAGATAAACTGCTTGCCATTCCACTCCTCTCTGAGGAGAGTGGCTCCGATGAGCTCCTCCCGCCACCACTCCTACCCTTTTAAGGAAGGTTTCCAAGATAGACGTCAACACTATCTAAGTGCAAGGTGACACTCTACCGACCACAACGTCGTCCATCCACTAAGAGCGCTGAAAGCAGCGGAGGGTTGCACAAGTTAAATCATGACTCCTCTACAAGTAACCCCTGCATCCCTTCTCTCTCCGTCTCTCCCCCCGCGCAAGTCGTTGTACGAGTTTCAAAGCCGACTTGTTGAGTCTCATTGTCTGTAACTTATTTTCACCTCGCCCACAGCTAACATCGGCTGTTTCCTTCATCATCGTTCCTTTTTTGCACGTCTTTCATTCATTCGTTCTGGATCTCTCTACATCACCGTCTATATCTCTCGTTTCCCTCCCCCCTGACCCTCAGTCTGAAGAAGAACCTCGACCCGAAACGTCACCCATTACTTTTCTCCAGAGATGCTGTGAAGAGGAACCTCGACCCGAAACGTCACCCATTCCTTCTATCCAAAGATGCTGCCCGTCCCACTGAGTAACTCCACCATTTTGTATCTATCTTCGGTTTAAACCTGCATCTACAGTTCCTTCCTACACATGCTGTCTGACCTTTTTCTGTCATATGTTGAGAGAATAGAGCGGCTGGGCTTGTACACTCTGGAGTTTAGAAGGATGAGAGGGAATCTTATTGAAACATATAAGATTATTAAGGGTTTGGACACGCTAGAGGCAGGACACATGTTCCCGATGCTGGGGGAGTCCAGAACCAGGGGCCACAGTTTAAGAATAAGGAGTAAGGCATTTAGAACGGAGACGAGGAAACACTTCTTCACACAGAGAGTGGTGAGTCTGTGAATTCTCTGCCTCAGAGGGCGGTGGAGGCAGGTTCTCTGGATGCTTTCAAGAGAGAGCTAGATAGGGCTCTTAAGGATAGCGGAGTCAGGGGATATGGGGAGAAGGCAGGAACGGGGTACTGAATGTGGATGATCAGCCATGATCACATTGAATGGCGGTGCTGGCTCGATGGGCCGAATGGCCTACTCCTGCACCTATTGTGTATTGTCTATTGACCCACTCAGTTACTCCAGAATTTTGTGTCTTTCTTCTCAATTTCCCTTAGGTCCGTTGAGAAAATGTTGGCTCTTGTGCTGAAATGTTCTAATCAGCTCGCGTTCCATTGCTGAATCTAATCGCTTGGCTTGACAGTGGCTCAGCCCAACGCTGAATTCCAGGGATGAAGAATTTCATCTCCAAGGTCAGACTGGAGAGGCTGGGGTTGCTCTCCTTGAAGCTAAGGTAGAGCCGCTATCTCTTACAGCCGCAGGTTCAATCCTGACCTCGCCTGCTCTCTGTGTGGAGTTTGCATGTTCTCCCTGTGAAGGTGTGAGCTTTCATTGCGTGTTCTGGTTTTCTCCCAGATGCCCGCGGGTGTGCAGGTTAATACATAGAACACAGAACAGTACAATGTGATAGGAAGGAACTGCAGAAGCTGGTTTATACCAAAGTGCTGGAGTAACTCAGCGGGTCGGGCAGCAACCCTGGAGAAAAAGGAATAGGTGACGTTTTATGGGCGAGACCCTCCTTCAGATCGGAGATTTTGACCGGAGGTATATAGAGAAAAAAACTCTTTAGTTCAGTTTAATTTATTATCATCACGAGGTACGGTGAAAAGCTTTTCGTTGCGAGCTACCCAGTTAGCAGAAAGACAATACATGATTACAATGAAGCCGTCCACAGTGTACAGATACAATATTAAAGGAGTAATGTTTAGTGCAAGGAAACAGCCTGATAACAGCTGGGAAGAAACTGTCCCTGAATCTGGAGAAACACACAAAAAACTGGAGTAACTCAGCGGGACAGGCAGCATCTCTGGAGAAAAGTAATAGGTGACGTTTCGGGTCGAGACCCTTCTT
>JAXLNO010004813.1:0-60976 GCA_038087875.1 Malacoraja senta
TGTTTCCAATTCCCTGATTAACTTCCATGCTTATCCACAAGATGTGAATGTGAACAAGTTATCTTGTGTCTTAACGGTTCGTGATGGAAGTACCTTCCCCCAACATATTTGCCGTCATTATAGCGTTGTTGGACTCTCACAGTGTTCAACCAGAGTGAACAATGCTCTCCCTTCAAGGAAGTCCTGTAAAATAAAGATCACGTGTGCAACAGCCAGGAACAGGACAAAACACATGCATTGTACTCAGATCATTTGTTTCTCAAAATGGTTAAACTGTTGGAATTGTCAGTATAATCTCCCACTTACAAAAGTTCCAACTTTGATGTTGTCAGGGGTGTTTGTGAAAATCAGACTGGGTTTAATTTTTACATCGACACAGATCACTTTCACTGTGTCACTCATCATCAGCTGCTCATAATGTCGCTGACAGAGCTCTCGCCAGTTTACTGGCTCTTCCTTCTCCTCCTTGGCAACATAAAACACAAAGAACTGACAAAGCACCTTTGACGATGAGCCTGATGGAAATCACCTGCTGCCCAGCTAGTCTCCGAATGAAAGATGAGAACACATCAACTGCGAGAGAAGTCTCTTTTTTCAAAGCAAAAACAGATTATCAAAAGTAGATTTGCAGAGTTAGTAATTCTAGCACACATGAGTCATGGTCAAAGCATATTGCTTCTTTAAAGTTATCAATTAAAATACCTCGCCCAAATAATGCGTGATACATGATCAGTATTTTAATACTTTTTAGCGACAAGCTTAGCTATTCATGCAACGAATTAAACTGAAATTGAACTGTGTTTACTCCCATTCATGAAGCTAGCTGATTGATCGCACTCTATTCTATTGTAAACACGGTTGCCTAGAAATTCATCTCTCAGATTGTATAGTGGTGATAGTGAATTGTCCTCTGCCTCAGAGTACAAGATACTATCACTACTTTAGTGTTACTGACCGGGGATGAATTTCCAGGTAATATTCCTTAAACTACATCATCTTAACATTGACGCTACCACATTAGCACAAATAGGAAACATCCACTTATCCCATCTTGTTCACATTGGATATTTTAGGTGCATGTTTTTAAACTCATATATGATGATGTCCATGCATCAAAAACTCACAAAAGCTGATCCTGGGGAAGATTGGGTTGACATATGAGTGTTTGATAGCTCTGGCCCTGTACTCGCTGGAGTTTACAAGAATGAGGGGGAAGCTCATTGAAATAGCGAATAGCGAAAGGCCTGGATAGAGTGGGTGTGGATAGGATATTTATACTAGTGGGAGAGTCTAGGGCCAGAGGGCGCAGCCTCAGTATAAAAGGATGTGCCTTTAGTAAGATGAAGAGGAATCTCTTTAGTCGGAGGGTGGTGAATCTATGGAATTAATTGCCGTAGACATTGTATATTTTTAAAGCGGAGATAGACAGGTTCTTGATTTGTAAGTGTGTCAAAGGTTACAGGGAGAAAGCCGAAGAATGGGTTTGGGAGAGAAAGATAGATCAGCCATGATGAATGGTGGAGTAAGCTCAATGGTCTAATTCTGCTCCTATGCCTTATGAACTTACCAAACCAGTATCTGATGGGACATGAATATACATCAGATTTAGGTTGGGAGTAAAGATCCAACCATTTCATGGACTTTCACGGATTTATTGAACGCATCAGGTGCCAATATGACTGGCATTATAAATGAGAAGAATATTATGAAAGAGGTAGTTACAAAATGATTTTTAGGAGCAGCACAGTGGCACAGCAGGTAGAGCTGCTGTCTCACAGTTCACCAGAGACCCAGATTCAATCGTGACCTTGGGTGCTATCAGTGTGCAGTTTGCACGTTCTTCCTGCGACCTTGTGGATCTCCTCCAGTTGCTCCTCCCACAACCCATTACCATCCGGGTTTGGAGTTTAATGGCCTCTGTAAATTGCCGCTAGTGTGAAGGGTGTAGATGTGAAGGTGAGATAACAGAACTAGTGTAAGCTGGTGATCAGTGGTCGGCGTGGACTCAATGGGCCGAGGGCCTGTATAGCATGTATCTCTCAAGAGCAAGTCGAATGATGTTGCTGACTTTATATTTGGGCATGTAAGAGAAAGAAGCTGATGAACTTCAACATTGATATACAGTTTTGAATATTGCTTATGAAAATGATTCAAAGCAGATTGGAGAAAGGCTCTGAGAAGACTTTCAACTGGGGCGTGAGGAGGAATTTAACTGGGATTCTATCCAATTCATCTTGCTCCATTTATATATTGTGCCCATGTGAAACTTCATGTAACTTACCTCTGTTCAGAGCCAAATGAAAGAATGACAGTATGTTGAAAGGATCCACCCCAAGCTTGGCTTCCATTCTAAGAAAAGCATGGATAGATGAACACTGATCCACCCTTATTAGCACAGGCATCTAGTTAGCTACCTTAATAATTCAGATAAGCCCCCTCCTGAGCTTAATACAATGTTTCAGTCAACATGTCTAGACAGTGTTTTTTTAACCTGTTTTCCACATGCAAATTCTTGAACATCAGATCCTTTCAGGTGAACACACATACTGAATGTACAAGCGGTTAAATTCAAGCCAGATGGAAGTGCAGTAGATATGTAAGGAAAGTTATCACTTCTAAGCAATTAACTATTAATATAATTGACACAATTCAAATTATTTATACATTATTAATTCAACAATAACTTGAGGACTCAGGGATTTTTTTTAAATGTTCCTCCTTTTTAAATTATTTTCCACAGCTGTGTCGTGTGATCAGAAGACATCCAGCTCCTTAAAATGTTGTAAAAATTACAAGTTGCATGAAAAAAGCAACTAAATTGAGTTAGAGTGACAGAGGTTGTGGGGAGAAGGCAGGAGAATGGGGTTAGGAGGGAGAGATAGATCAGCCATGATTGAATGGCGGAGTAGACTTGATGGGCCGAATGGCCTAATTCTGTCTCTATCACTTATGATTTTATGAAATTCAAAAACAAGCAACAAATATCTTTGTGGGTCAAAGGGCCTGGTTCTTTGCTGTTCCTTTCTCTCAGCACGTCCCGAGTTTCATTAACAGCACACTAAACTCTTATCAGTTTAGTTTATTGTCATGTGTACCGAGGTACAGTGAAAAGCTTTTGTTGCGTGCTTACCAGTCAGGTGGAAAGATGGTGATGTTATTTGGGACTTGTGTGAATTTAATTTGCCTATGCTAAGTTATCAGTCTGTTCCCTCAGGAAAGATTATCCGTGCTGGCCTTCGCTGCGTGACAAGGGTATTTACTTGCCAATGTAAACTGTACACGTGGTGTGAGTGACAGGATTGCAGAAGGTGGGCAGGTGTTAATGGTTACTTCAACAACATGCCTCCCGCCAAATAGACCTAACTGACGTCTGTCTCCTTCAAAGTTATTTTGCCCAATACCCACACCCAAGAATTGGAAGAACATACAAGAGCAATCTAAAGTTGCAGATAATTTGAATGATCTCCTGTTGAGTAATACACGGAACATTGTCAACGTAATGGTTTGTCTGCACAACTATAATTAGAATGCTATTGAACTGGGATGGATTGCCAGGAAGCAAAAAAATACTAGTTGGCAGTTGTAGTTAGTTCATAGATTTAGCTGGTTAATAATCTAACCATTACTCTGCTGTGCTGTTAAACAAGAGATGTTTAAACAAGAGAAGCAATGATATTCTTCCCATTTGTTGCCTTTATATATATATATATATATATATATATATATATATATATTTATAAAATATTATTACAATTAGAGTTTGAATATCATGGTGAATTTAAGCACTTCTCATCTTTCATACATCATTAAGTTTGCTCTATTTATTGAGCATTTATTCTAGACTGTACAGTGAGGGTATTTGTTCCACTATGCCCATAATAATGATTACTTTAGGTTTAGGTTCATTATTGTCACGTGTACCGAGGTGCAATGAAGCTTTGTTTTACATGCTATCTAAAGAGATCGAATAATACTTTACAGAAATACAAAGACATCAAACAAGGACAATAGATGGAGCAAAGGAGAAGACACAGAGTGCAGAATATAGTTCTCAGCATTGTAGCGCATCAGTTCCATTGACAAAGTCCAATGTCCACTATGGGATAGAGGTGAATCGGACAGTACCCTTGTTTATGGATGGACCGTTCAGAAGCCTGCTAACAGAAGGGAAGAAGCTGTTCCTGAGTCTGATGGTATTCCTTTTCAAGCTTCTGTACATTCTGCCACAGGAGCAGAGAGAAGAAGAAATGATCAGGGAGGGACATGTCTTTGATGATGTTTGCTGCTTTTCCGAGGCTGAATGAAATGTAGATGGAGCCAATGGTTGCAAGTCTGGTGTGTGTGATGGACTAGTCTACATCTACAACTCTCTGCAGTTTCTCGCAGTTTTCAGCAGAGCTGTTCCTAAACCAAGCTGTGATACAACTCAACAGTTCACCTTGTATGGTGCTATGGTTATTAAAGAACTATACAATTAGTACACTCCGCTGGTCCTTTCCCCACAATCCAGAACATTTTTCCCAACAATGAAATTATATTGAACAGTCAGAAACATTTCCAATGGCTACAAGACCACATCGCAGAAGTATCAGTTAACACCCAGGGACAGAGCGGCATTGATAACCAAATAGCAAAACAGAGAGTTGAAATTTGCAGCTACTTTTTGCAACTGAGGAAGGTATAGAATGGAATTACACTCCCACTGCTGTTGATTTTGATAGGTGTCCATATTTTACACTTGTGCAAAGCACAATTTCAAAATGAGCAGTTGATAAAATTTGCCAACATTGGGGAAGATTGTAATAGTTTATAACCATATAACCATATAACCATAACAGCACGGAAACAGGCCATCTCGGCCCTTCAAGTCCATGCCGAATATTTTTTTTTTTTCATTTTTTTAATTAATTAAAAATAAATACTTCCCCCTAGTCCCATCTACCTGCACTCAGACCATAACCCTCCATTCCTTTCCCGTCCATATACCCATCCAATCTATTTTTAAAGGATAACATCGAACCTGCCTCCACCACTTCCACTGGAAGCTCATTCCACACAGCTACCACTCTCTGAGTAAAGAAGTTCCCCCTAATGTTCCCCCTAAACTTCTGTCGCTTAATTCTCAAGTCATGTCCCCTTGTTTGAATCTTCCCTACTCTCAATGGGAAAAGCTTATCCACGTCCACTCTGTCTAACCCGCTCATAATTTTAAAGACCTCTATCAAGTCCCCTCTTAACCTTCTGCGCTCCAAAGAATAAAGACCTAACTTGTTCAACCTTTCTCTGTAACTTAGTTGCTGAAACCCAGGCAACATTCTAGTAAATCTCCTCTGTACTCTCTCTATTTTGTTGACATCCTTCCTATAATTAGGCGACCAAAATTGTACTCCATACTCCAGATTTTCCTCATCAGGAAGGTTGGCTCCATTCTGGGGGCAGAGTTTGATTCATGGGCGGTGGACTTGGAGGGGAGGATGCTCCTCAAACTGCAGAGCATCTTGTACAATACAGCTCAGCCCCTCCATGACACACTGGTCAACCTGAGGAGTACCCTCAGCAACAGACTGGATCCACCAAGATTCAGTACAGAACGCCACAGGAGATCCTTCTTCCCTGTGGCTATTAAAATGTACACCCCCTTCTGTCATGGGGTAGACTGACTCCCCTCCTCCCCTCCCCCCTCCCCCCCCCCCTCCCTCCTCCTCAATCTTTGCACATCCCCAATCCTTTCCACTCGTCAGTTTAATTTCATGTTTCATGTATTTTGTGTTTTATGATTGTTGGCAGATCCTCCTGGAATAAATAAAGTTCTATCGTTTAGTTTAGTTTAGTTCAGTTTAGTTCAGTTCAGTTTAGGTTAGTTGAGTTTAGTTTGGTTTATTGTCACGTGTACCAAGATACAGTGAAAAACTTTTTGTTGCATGCTAACCATTCAGCGGAAAGACTGTATATGAATTCAATCGAGCAACCCACAATGTACAGATACAGGATAAAGGATATAACACTTAGTGTAGGATAAAGTCCAGTAAAGTCCGATTGAAGATAGTCCAAGGATCTTCAATGAAATAGATAGTAGCTCAGGACCGTTCTCTAGTTGTTGGTAGAATGGTTCAGTTGCCTGATAACAGCTGGGAAGAAACTGTCTCTGAATCTGGAGGCGTGCGTTTTCACACTTCTATATCTCTCGTGAATGTAGGTGTAGGCAGATACAGTAAAGGAAATTGAGTACATAAAAGTATGAGGTGATATGGTTTGGTACGAAGAAATATAATTTAAATGGTACCATTTTAAGAAAGATGCCGGTGCTGACATCTTTGGAGTGATATGAAAGATTGGAAATAAGTAAACAAGGTATAAAATTCATCCTTAATAATGGGCACTTAATTTGTGGCATAGTGGAAGATGTGGATTGAATTCCATATTTATAATTTGATTCCATTGAAGTCACCAGGATTAAATTTTAGAAAGAGTTTAATGTGTTTACTAAGAGGCACATCTCTCAGAGCTGCAGCCTCACAGTTTCAGCAACCCGACTTCAATCCTGATCTCTGAAGCTGACTGTTTGAAGTTTGCACATCCTTCCAGTGACTGTGTGGGTTTCCTCCTGGAGTTCCGGTTTCCCCCCCCATCCAAAAGACACACAGGTTTGTACATTATTTGGCCACTGCAAATTTCCCCGAGGATAGGGATGAGTGGCAGAATCTGGGGAGAACTAATGGGGATGCAGGGAGAACAATATGGGACAGTGTAGAATTAGTGTTAGTGGGTGCCTGTTAGTTTGCATGGACTCAAGGGCGACCTCAAGGGCCACTATGGCGACCTTATTTGCGAGTTTAGGAGAGTTTGCCATCGCCACAAGCTCGCAGCATGGTCGACACATGGTCGTAGGTGGTCACTGGTAAGTCTCCTTCATGGTCGAGAGGATTTCTCGCATAGTGGTTAGTACTCGCGGCCTCAGTGGTCGAGGAAAATGTTTCAACAAGCTGAAAAATTTTCTGCGAGCAAACATTGGTCGGCATGGAGAAAATCTATACTTTTGAACTCGTATTGCAGTGGTAGTGGGGTCGCCATGTTGTTGTAGGTAGTCGAGGTAGCCGTAGGTAATCTCCTTTGCTGACCCGGCATTTTAATTGGCTCATTGGGGAAAAAAAACGTAAGCACGAGTTTTCAGAACCAAGGAAAAACGACCGGTAATGTTAAATGCCCGCTAAACTTCACAGCTGTGTATCTCTGGCTTATTAAAAGTTGTCTGGCTTCTTAAAAGTGTCTCCACTCCTTCTCTCCCCGCACCCTTCTCTCCCCTTCTCTCCCCCTTCTCCCCTTCTCCCCCTTCTCCCCCTTCTCCCCCTTCTCCCCCTTCTCCCCCTTCTCCCCCTTCTCCCCCTTCTCCCCCTTCTCCCCCTTCTCCCCTTCTCCCCCTTCTCCCCCTTCTCCCCCTTCTCCCCCTTCTCCCCCTTCTCCCCCTTCTCCCCCTTCTCCCCCTTCTCCCCCTTCTCCCCCCTTTTCTCCCCCTTCTCCCCCTCCCCTTCTCTCTCCCCCTTCTCCCCTTCTCCCCCTTCTCCCCCATCTCCCCCCTTCTCCCCTCCCCGCTCTTTTAAAAGACTTACCGTACACTGTGCCAGCCGTCTTTAACCTTCATGTTCATCGTGGGTATCACCTTGGCTTTGCACAGTGTGAATTACAGACAGTGCTCCCCCGCTTTCCCTGGCCCCTGCCTTTGCGATGTGTTTGTGTGTGTGTGTGTGTGTGTGTGTGTGTGTGTGTTCAGCGCTGACGGTCGATCCAGCTCGCGGTTTTTCAGGCGAGTGCCCCCGAGCTTGAAGCTCACAGACAGTTTGTTGAAAAGTCACGTAAGTGGGACAGGCCCATCAGTGGGCGAAGTGCCTGTTTCTGTGCTGTATGATTTTATTGCCTAAGTTACTATAGCACACATTTAGGGCTTGTGACCAAAGTTTTTTTTTACCAATGGAATAAAACAACAATAATTTGCATTAAACCATCTAAAACATTGGTTCAGCTCCAACTTGAAGATTTTATCCATTCTAGGTAAAACACTTTAATGATAACATAAAGCCTTTGGCAGAGGCCAGCAAGGATTTACTGGATTACAATTAAGTAAAAACAGTAGAAAAGCTTGGGTTGTTTTCCTCAGAGCAGGCAAAGCCAGAGGGGATTTGATCAGGATCTTATAATTTTTAGAGAGTTTCGACAGAGTAAATGAAGTGAAACTATTGCAATGACCAAAACGTCGAGAGCAGACTGCATAGAATTATTGCACACCATGCACTGTACTCATCATTTTTCGTTTTGATGGTGTTCTTTAACGTTGTAATCCTTTTTCTTTTCATCTGTGGAAAGATAGGAATCAGATCTTCATTCAGTAGGGTGCTGCTGTTCCACTGTAATGAGAGTCAATCATAATAGTTTATCTACGAATTCCTCATGGGTAGATGTACTTTTAGTCAGCCTCACGATCTGTAAAGGTATCTTTAGTTTATAGATAGTTTAGTTGAGAGATAGACTGTGGCAACAGGCCCTTCGGCCCACTGAGTTAACACTGACAATCGATCATCCTACACACTATCACTCCTAGACACCAGGGACAATTGACAGAAGCCAATTACGCTACAAACCTGCACGCCTTTTGAATGTGGGAGGTGACCGGAACACCAGGAGAAATCCCGTGCGGGCACAAATTCTGCACAGACGGCACCTGTAGTGAGGATCGAGCCCAGGGCTCTGGTGCTGTGAGGCAGCAGCTCTACCGCTGCACCAGTGTGCTGTCTGGAACTCAATTAGAAAAGTGAAAGAAAAAAATGGAGCACCATTTGAAGTGTTCAATTATAACTTGAATAAGAATGAAATACATCACATTGCACAACCAAAAAACACCTTTTGCCAACTGATTTTCTCAAATCAGCCTTTCAATATGACTTGTGTCCTTGGAGCAAGAATCGGTTAGGATGTTAAAATATATCTCACTAAGGGTGGCACGGTGGGGACCTGGCTTCGATCCTGACAATGGGTGCTGTCTGCATGGAGTTTGTACGTTCTCTCCGTGACCTGCGTGGGTATTCTCCGGGAGCTCTGGTTTCGTCCCACGCTCCAAAGACATACAGGGTTGTAGGTTAATTGGCTTGGTATAATTGTAAATTCTCCCTAGTGTGTGTAGGATAATGTTAGTTTGTAGGGTTCATTGGTTGGTGCGGACTTAGTGGGCCGAACGGCCTGTTTCCGTGCTGTTTCTCTAAACTAAACTAAACAAAACTAAACTATGGAAAACCCTATCAAATAGCCAGAATAATTTTCAGTAAAAGTATAGTTTTTAATTAGACGATAGACAATAGACGCAGGAGTAGGCCATTCGGCCCTTGAGCCAGCACCGTCATTCAATGTGATCATTACTGATCATCCACAATCAGTACCCCGTTCCTGCCTTCTCCCCATATCCCTTGAGCTCTATCTTTAAGAGCCCTATCTAGCTCTCTCTTGAAAGCATCCAGAGAACCAGCCTCCTCTGCCCTCTGAGGCAGAGAATTCCACAGACTCACAACTCTCTGTGTGAAAATGTTTTTCCTCATCTCCATTCTAAATGGCTTACCCCTTATTCTTAAACTGTGTCCCCTGGTTCTGGACCCCCCCAACATCGGGAACATGTTTCCTGCCTCTAGCATGTCCAGACTCTTAATAATCGTATATATTTCAATAAGATAACCTCTCATCCTTCTAAATTCCAGAGTATACAAGCCCAGCCGCTCCATTCTATCAACAGATGACAGTCCTGCCATCCCGGGTATTAACCTGGTGAACCTACGCTGCACTCCCTCAATAGCAAGAATGTCCTTCCTCAAATTGGGAGACCAAAACTGCACACAATACTCCAGGTGTGGTCTCACTAGGGCCCTGTATGACTGCAGAAGGACCTCTTTGCTCCTATACTCAACTCCTCTTGTTATGAAGGCCAACATGCCATTTGCTTTCTTCACTGCCTGCGGTAGCTGCATGCTTACTTTCATTGACTGATGAAGATTGATCAAGAAAGTTTGTAATTTACTTGAACGACAAGATGATGGAAGTACAATGGCAATTTAAGGCATACTCTAGTTATCCTGTGTTGTACTAGGACGAGTAAAGGGAAATTAATTCTTTAAAGTACAGATCCTATGTCATATCTGGAAAGGGAAGTTATCTTTTTGCGTCAATAAACTTATAATTGTTGAGCTTACTGCACCATTGTGCTGCGTAAAAGTCCTATATAGAGCACTTTGCAAAATTTTGAATTTAGCTGGCTTTATATAGCACTTTTCACAATATTACAGTGCTTAAAAGCCAATTAAATATTTGTGAAGTACAGTTATTGTTGTAATGCAGCAATCTTGGCAGCAAACACAATTGCAGCCATATTCCACAAACAGTTATAACATAAAACAGATAATGATGTTGGTCCAGGAATTAAGGTGGGCCACGACATCTGGAAAAAGTTATTTTTTTTCTTCTTCGAGCTTGTGCCAACGGAGCTTTCATGTCCACCCATGTTGGGTGAAGAGGCCTCAGTTCCATGTCTCACTCAGAGGCCTCCAGCTCTAGACTGCTGCCTCAATAATGCACTGAGCTGTTGGCTCAGGGTTTATGCTTATGTCTGCAACGCAGGATTTGAATGTCGATTTCCGTTTGGTGGAGGTGCTGCCATCAGGCCAAGACTGACACGTACTTTCTTGTCTAAATTTGTTATAAAACAAAAAAACGTACTCTTGAAAGAATAATATTATCAACATTAAAACAAACAATTAAACTATGAAACATTTTCTTTCAGGGGTGGCGCGGTGGCGCAGCGATAGAGTTGCTGCCTTACAGCGCACGAGACCCGGGTTCAATTCTGACTGCAGGTGCTATCTGTACAGAGTTTGTACATTCTCCCCGTGACCCCGTGGGTTTTCTCCAGATACTGGGGTTTCCTCCCACATTCTAAAGACATACAGGTTTGTAGGTTAATTGGCTTCGGTAAGAATAGTGTGTAGGATAGGGCTAGTGTACAGCGATCACTGGTCGGCGCAGACTCGGCGGGCCAAAGAACCTGTGTCTGCACTGTATCAGTGAACTAGAAAAAAATTAAACTACCCTATTTCTCCTGTTTTGAAAATGTTATTTTTTAACAGTGCCAGTGATAATATTGTAAGATCTTGCTTCAAAAGACTGATGAAAGCGGAATAAAATCAGAAGCAATTGTGTTCAATAAATGATGGATGCCACCTTTGTCATTTCAACTGCTATTTGGATCATTCACACGCTCGCATTTTCAGCAACTGTAGCAACTCAGTTCTGACATCTCTGTTTGGGGGCAATAAACGCTGAGAGAAAAATAATATTATGTAAAGCATAGGATATAATAAATCCAAAGAAACTACAATTGATGTATTCTCTTTGATCTCCAGAAACCCTAAAGGCATAAGTTGCCAGCTAGAATGCTTAATGTCTTCATCTCGTCTCCATTAAACGTTATTATACTTTATTGTTATTGCATTCATATCAAAACTACCGTGAGCGATGCAAGCTCTTGCTGGGGTTTTTTTTCTCGTGATATTACTGTGTGGCCTGGAGGAGAAATTTAAGTTAACTACAGTGTGGAAATCTATCTGACTGATGATCAACCGCGAAGGGAGGCAGCACGATGACTCATCTGGTTGAACTTCTGCCTCAAAGCTCCAGTGACTGGAGTTCGATCCTGACCTGCGGTGCTGCCTGTGTGGAGTTTGTTTGTTCTCTATGTAACCCGATGTTTGTAGCTCCCCCCAAGGTGCTCCAGTTTTCTTCCAAGCTTCAAAGATGTGATGGCTGGTAGGTTAATTTGGCTCCGTAAATTATCTCCACTGTAGTTGAGTAGTTGGGTCGATGGTCAATGGTGCTTTTATTGTCAATTGTGCAATGAAATTATTTTCTTACAAACAGTCCAGTAGAGTATTGCCATACCCAAGCACATTCCGATTGGCATGTGTACAGAAATTGTCCACTGATCCCACATGCAAGAGATGACATTTTTCGGCGCCATTTTCAGAGACCAGTCCGCGCTCTAGTTGTTATGCGCAGTGCCCGACCCAGGCAAGCCCCAGGCTGCTGTGGGCCTCCAGTCATTGCCTTCCTTGGACGTGTGGATCGATCAACAAACACACGTCTCTCTCCTCGCCCGTCCACCTTCGATTCCTGTGGATGCCTCCCACAGTTAACCTTGAGGGCCAGAGGTAGGCCAGACTCCGGTTCCCTCTCCTTTCCTACCGGCCTCGCTCCTCGATGGCCGTGTCCTTCATCGTCGCAGGCTCCATCCTCCCGGTCGGTCTCTGGTCTTCGGGGGATGAGCAGGGGCCGGTTCACCATTCCGGGCTACGGTCCGTTGGGTCTTGCGTTCGGCTACGGGGTACCGGCTCAGCAGCTTCCCCCTGCAGGCCGTGATCCTCTGGGAGCTTCATCCTGGAATGACCCTCTTGGAGTTCAGCCACACGTGGGTCTCAGGATAAGAATGTGGCAAGAAAAGGTTAAAGGGAAAATTAGAGGGGAGTAGGATTGCTCTGTGAGCCAGCATAGATTCAATGCGTCAAAATGACTTCCTTCTTCCTTGTACGGAAATATGGTTGACGATGGCAAGATAGAATATGTATCCTATTATAATAGGGTTAACTTCCTCTTCTTTCTGAACAAGATCAGTTGCCCAATTTACTTTAACATTCGCGGTGCCTCTTTCCTCTTCTGAATTGGACCGAGATCAAGACACATTTGTAGTACGAACAGTAGTGCTTTATTTAGGCACATGGCAAGCAACTTATTCACTTGGATAAAATGCATGCTTACAGTAAATGATGGAAACATTACAAAGGCCTTTTAACATTCTCAGATCTGCGTCTCAGATCTTTGGGACATTAAAAAAATGCATGCTTGTAAATACTCCTTATGTTGCCTGTATTTTATGAACACACAAAGGAGACAGTACTCTCTGAAAGCAATGACTAAAAGCTCAAAACTAAAAGTAGGCCGCATTCTATGAAAGCGACGGCTACAGCTCAAAACTAAAGCATAATTACTTTTGTTTAAATGAACAGATTCAGATGGCTTTTATTTGCATATAGTGCACAGTTATCACCCCCTATAGAAGTCCGGTGCATGTATTTGATGTATTTTTGCACACACAATTGCGCTAAAATTACATTGGGGGATAAAGTGGTCCTAGTTACAACTGATTTGGCAATAAATGACTTCTAAATGGCCAAAGTTCCTGCCAGTAAAGGCTTCTTAAATAGGCTCATTAAGAGACAGAGGATCATTTCAAGTCCTTGATGCCAAAATGGCTTCCACGCTCCAAATAGCTTGTGAGGAGTACGCAGCCTAAAATAAAACTGAAAGATGCTGATAATACTTAGAGGGTCAGACAGCATCGGTACGTACAGAAAAAGTGTTAGTTGAGTGGAGTTTAGTTTATTGAGTTTAGTATATTTTCACGTGTACCGAGGTACAGTGAAAAGCTTTTGTTGTATGCTAACCAGTCAGCGTAAATACAATACATGATTACAATCGAGCCATCTGCAGTGCCCAAGACCGCTCATCATATTTTACCCAGAGAGTTGTGCATCTGTGGGATTCTCTGCCTCAGAAGGCAGTGGAGGCCAATTCTCTGGATGCTTTCAAGAGAGAGTTAGATAGAGCTCTTAAAGATAGCGGAGTCAGGGGATATGGTGAGAAGGCAGGAACGGGGTATTGAATGTGGATGATCAGCCATGATCACAGTGAATGGCGGTGCTGGCTCAAAGGGCCGAATGGCCTACTCCTGCACCTATTGTCTATTGTCTATTGTCTATAACAGTTGTTGAACTGAAAAATTAATGCGGTTTATTTTTTCCAAAGGCGCTGCTTGACCCACTTTTCTGCTTTTATTCCAGTTTTCAAGCTTATTTTGTCAAGCTGGAGAGCATATTGTTAAGCTGGAAAGGGTGCAGAGAAGGCTTACGAGGATGTTGCCAGGACTTGAGGGCCTGAGCTTTAGGGAGAGGTCGAGCCGAGACGGAGAACAGGAGGTTCAGGGGTGATCTTATAAAGGTGTACAAAATCATGAGAGGAATAGATCAGGTAAATGCATGGAGCCTTTTGCCCCGAGATGGGGAATCGAGAACCGGAGGACATAGGTTTAAGGTGAGGGGGGAGAAATTTAATAGGAACCTGAGGAGTAACGTTTTTACACAAAGAGTGATGGGTGTATGGAACAAGCTGCCAAAGGACGTCATTGATCGCAATATTTAAGAACCATTTAGACAAGTACTTGAATAAAATAGATTTAGAGGGATATTGGACAAATGCAGGCAGGTGGTACTAGTGTAGATGGGGCATGGTGGTTGTCGTGGGCAAGTTGGGCCGAAGGGCCTGTTTCCATGCTGTATGACTCATTGTGTCATGCTGAGTGGAAACAGGCCCTTCGGCCCAACTTGCCCACGCCGACCAACATGCCCCATCTACACTGCACTCTGTTTACCATTAGCTGCAATTTTTGATTTTGACTTGAGTGCTATGGGCTAACCAGCAGCTCTTAAACAGGTACCTGAAGGCTATTAGCAAAAGACAACATTTTTGTTGTTGGCTTAATAATTCTGCAACTTGCCTTTTCCATTTACCGTAGGTAGACAAAAATGCTGAAGAAACTCAGCGGATGAGGCAGCATCTATGGAGCGAAGGAATAGGTGACGTTTTGGGTCGAGACCCTTCTTCAGACTATTTCCATTTACCCTTATTACCTAGGACTTTCCTCTACCACATAGCCTTATCTCTACTGCCTAGGCCTTACCTTAAGATTAACTTGGCAAAGCCCTAACTAGTACAATGCAACTTGCCTATATTAAAGAACTGCTAGCACACCAGAAATACTCTGAATTAGTACCACCTTCAGTTCCGCATGAGAGTCACAGTTCATATTGGTGTTCATGGCTTTGGACTGAGGTCTCCAAGGATTAGTACGGGGACCCCAGCTTTTGGCAATTTATATTAATGACGCAGTTGAAAGTACAGAGTGAAAACCATCCAAATTTCCTGACGATAGAAAGGTAGATGGAAATGTGAGCTGTGTGAAGGATTCAAAGAGGCTGCAGATGGATGTAGACAATTTAATACGTGGGTAAGAAGGTAGCAATGATATATAATAGGGTAAATGATGAGAAACGGGGTTAATAGAAATTTGTTGATAGTATCATTTATTTTAGTGGCGTATAGTTAAAATGGTATTTTTCTGAGATCATGATAACAAATATTTTCATAGAGCATTAATCATAGAATATATAAAAGCACAGGACAGGAACAGGCCCTTTGTCCCACAACACTTGTGCCAAACATAATGCCAAAATAAACTAATGTCCTGCCTCCCATATGACCCATATCCCTTCCTTCCCTGCATATCCATGTGCTTATCTGCAAGCCTCTTAACTTGCAACTGCCTCCACCACCATGCCAGACAGCACATTCCAGGCACCCACCACTCTGAATAAAAACATTTGTCCCGCACATCTCCTTTAAACTTTGTTCCTCTTATCTTAAAGCTTTGCCCTCCAGTCTTTGCCATTTCCACTCTGAGGAAAAAGATTCTATCTGTCAACCCTATCTATGCTTCTCCTAATTTTATATACTTCTATCAGGTCTCCCCTCAATCCCCAGCGTTCCAGAGAAACCAATCCAAGTTTATCCAAACTCTTCTTGTAGATAATATTGTCTAATGCGGTCTACCTTTCTCCAAAGCCTTAACATTGCTTTCTATTAAATGGAGCATGAGTATCACTTGGTGCAATGTTCGTGTTAGAGGTCCATCACATAGAAACATAGACAATAGGTGCAGGACTAGGCAATTTGGCCCTTCGAGCCAGCACCGCCATTCAATATGATCATGGTTGATCATCCAAAATCAGTACTCCATTCACAAGCCCCTTAACTTACAACTGCTTTCTCCCCATATCCCTTGATTCCAATAGCCCTAAGAGCTAAGAGCTATATATAACTCGTGAATGATATCACATGATATCATTCCTAAAGCAATGCACATTATGAAGCATTGCTGGTGAAATTAGTTCACATGAAGAGTCTTTCATCAGTCAGCACCACCCCCGCCCCCACCTGGAATAACTGTTTAGAAGTTGAACCCGTTACTTACCTCCTAGGGTCTATCACGCCCACTGATCTTAATCTCCACTACCTCTGCCACAACTCCTCATCATCCAGCTCCTGAATGTAGGGGGGGGTGAGAGGAGTGGGGGGGGGGGGTGAGGGGAGTGTTGGGGGGGGGGTGAGGGGAGTGGGAGGTTGAGGGGAGGGGGGATCAGGGTCATCACAACGGGAACCCGTTAGCCGTGCCTGTGCAGTTAGGGGCTATGGGTGAGTGGTGGAATATTGCATTGGGGGAACGGGTTGCATTGGGGCAATAGCTCAATCTTTCTCAAAGCCAAAATCTCACAATTGCTCAGACACCCTGACTACCTAACTACCACCCCTCCCCCATTTGCCCCTGACCTGCCCACGATCATACACCTAGATTCCAAAAGTCCAAATCTTCTGATTTCTTTATTTCCAAAGGCCTGAATCTCTATCATACTAGCCATGCCCACCCAACATTAACCTATCCTGGTCAAAGGCCCGGACTCCGATTCTTCTCAAATACCAGCCCTCTCCCCCAACCAACCTGAGTTCCATAGTAGACACAAGGAACTGCAGATGCTGGTTTACAAAAAACACACACAAAGTTCACTGGAGTTTAGAAGGATGAGGGGGGATCTTATAGAAGTATATAAAATTATAAAAGGACTGGACAAGCTAGATGCAGGAAAAAATGTTCCCAACGTTGGGCGAGTCCAGAACCAGGGGCCACAGTCTTAGAATAAAGGGGAAGCCATTTAAGACTGAAGTGAGAAAAAACTTTTTCACCCAGAGAGTTATGAAATTGTGGAATTCCCTGCCACAGAGGGCAGTGGAGGCCAAGTCACTGGATGGATTTAAGAGAGAGTTAGATAGAGCTCTAGGGGCTAGTGGAATCAAGGGATATGGGGAGAAGGCAGGCACGGGTTATTGTTTGGGGACGATCAGCCATGATCACAATGAATGGCGGTGCTGGCTTGAAGGGCCGAATGGCTTCCTCCTGCACCTATTTTCTATGTTTCTATGTAAGTGCAATCAGTCTGCAGAATGGACCAAACCTGAACAATTGCCTATCCATGTTCTGCTGACACGAATGCATAGGAGCTGTATCTCCTTCCAAATAACATTACCATGATTTATTTTAATGCCAAACCTGGCAACCTGATAATTGCTTTGAATGGCATCAGAAAACTGAAGCAGTAGGTGTAGCCCTTTGGAGGGTGTAGACCAAATATGGTCAAATGGGATTAGTGTAAGTGTGGTGAACAGAACTCTGTGCTGTACCATATACAAGAGGGGATCTGACATTTGTCATCACTGCCCCACTTTTGATTAAGCCTAACAATGGGAATGGATCAGTGAATGGATAAAACCAAACAGAAATTCCATCCTACGTAAAGAGCAGCTATCTCCAAAAGCAGACACTGAGTAATGACTTCCAATGTGCTGGAGTAACTCAGCGGGTTACTCCAGCACATTGGCCACTCAGCGGGTCAGGTAACATCTCTGGAGAAAAAGGATGGTTCACATTTCAGGTCAGGACCCTTCTTCAGTCTGAAGAAGGGTCCCAACCCAAAACGTCACCCATTTTTTTCTCCAGAAAAGCTGCTATACCTGCTGAGTTACTCCAGCACTTTGTGTCTATCTTTGGTATAAACCAGCATCTGCAGTTTGTTTCTACTGAGTGACGATTTTCCTGACTGGTTCAGAAGGAGAAATTAAAAACACAACTTTTAGACTCAAAAGATTGAGGCACAAAAATGTAAAAGTAAATGGCACCGTTTTCTGATCCAGAGGAAAACAAAGGTTACATTTAGCACCTTTCACAATCGCAGGTTTCTTATGGACTATGAACGTTGTTGAAGAGCATAATGTGAGAAACACAGCTGCCAATACTCACCCAGCAGAATCCCATAGACAATATAATAATGGTCAGATCATTTATTTTCCAGTCAGAGATGTGAATAATGATTGATCAATGTAAAATCCACATTTGTTTGCATGGTGCCATTTTCTATTCTTCCTCCAAAATATCCTTCACCATGTGTACACTTTCTTCCTGCTAGTTTTCAGTCCATGTAGTAAACTTGCCATTTCAACAGGTATAACCAATATATAACATGAATTTTATCTCAAGATTATACCAATCCATTCAGTTCACATCATTAGCAACAAAAATGATATCCATGGTCATCATCTGCTTTCATCTGCCTGATAACATTGGGTAATGTTTCCATGCTCGGTTTAGTATCTGTACGTAGTTTCCCCTCTGGTTATTCTTTGAGCTCAGCCTGAAATTCTGTAGGTGGGAAAAAACGACTCGAGGGCTTGAGACATTGGGAAAGGTCGGATAGTCTGTGACCTTTTGTATCCTGGAGCGCAGAAGGCGAATGGAGACATATAAAATAATGGAAAACATAAGGTGAATGGCCACGGTCTTTTTCCAATGGTAGAGCTGTCCAGAACCAGAGGGCATAGGTTTAAGGTGAGAGGGGAATGATTTAAAAGAGACCTGAGAAGCAATTTCTTCACACAAACAGTGGTGCATATATGGAATAGGCTGCCAGAGAAAGCTATATAAGGGGCTGTAATGGCAGCATCTCTGGAGAGAAGGAATGGGTGACGTTTTGGTTCGAGACCCTTCTTCAGACTGAACTTCAGACGTGTTTGACTCCAATACATTCCCCTAATATTCACATATGCAAATGCTTGTTGAGGACAGAGCTGGATAGGGCAGATGTCCTTTTGTCATTTATGCAATGACTTGGTACTTTTGTAGCATTGTTATACAACAGGAGTCCAGAAGAGAAACTTGTGTTTGCATAAACAAAACACTTCAGAATTTCCTCCCCCCAGATAACAGACAGTTTGAAAAGTTCACCACTGATATTGGATTCTCCCACAATACCTTGGGATACACACATTACAAAAAAGAGCAATAAGAATTATCAATAATGTTGGATATCTTGAACATACCAATTTATTATTCTTAAAGTCACATACACCAATCTGGTTAAATTTAAGACTGCGCAAATCATGTACAAAGCAAGAAATAATTTACTTCCAAGAAATATACAAAAACTGTTTATGGAAAGACAGGGTGGGTATAATTTGAGAGGGGAACATAATTTTAAAAAACTCAATGTCAGAACAACTCTTAAAAGCATGTGCATAGCAATCTGTGGGGTGAATTTGTGGAATGGTTTGGAGATAAAACTTAGCACAAACATAATTCAGTTAAAAAAGATGTACAAAAACACTTTTTTTAAAGGATATTGGGATGAGGATAGGTGATTGTGAATGGGATATTTGTTATACTGATTGTATTGGGAAGGGTGATTATTTTTTTATTTTTTTTTATTATTATTATTTTTTTTAATTTTTATTTATTAGAAGTACATTACATTACAACCAATTACATTAGTACTCGTCACGTATATCTTATTACAATTAATGTACTCCGTCATTTTTTACACTAATAAAGGGAAAGGGAGAGATTGAGAGAAAGGAGAAAGTGAAGGAAAAAAGTGCAAGTGTAAAAAAAGTGACAACAAAAAAGAACAAAGACCCTATAAGAAAGAAATTTAAAAAAAAAAAGAATTAAGAACTAGACCCTAAAAAAGAAGAAAAAAGAGAAAGAGGGAAAAGAGAAAAACAAATACTTTGTTGTAAGCATCACGCAAATGGGATATACCAACTCTCCAGCTTTCATCCCCCCTTACCTGACCTCAGTTTTTTTGTTTTTTTTTAAGTACTTTTGCACCCTATACTTGTAATAATTCTATAAATGCAGACCACGTCAGGTGGAAGTGATCTGGTTTACCTGCCAGGAGGAGTCTTATCTCTTCTAGGTGTAATGTTTCGAACATATTGGAAATCCACATGTTTATAGTTGGGGGAAGGGTGATTATAGGGTGATGGGTTGTATATATGACTAAGAGATACTGTATAGTATATGAGGGTTTTTTCTATTCTTTTTTCTTTTTTTCTCTCTATTTTTGTATGGCTTTGTAAATATTTGATTAGTGTATAAATGTAAATAATTTGGTGTACATATAGCTGCTGCTGTACATATGGTGTACATATAGCTGCTAAATTTGTATAAGATAATTATAAGCAGTTGAATAAGGGGTGGGAATTAATAAGCTTTGGCTTATTCCTCCTCCTTTTCGGACACATACGATCTTTATAGATATTGCTTATGACACTTTATAAATATTCTCGTTTTGTTTTTTTGTATGCTGTTTCACACTTGCTTTTTGTTCTTTTATTCTGTTCGAAATAAATAATTAAATAATTAAATAGGAACAGCTGTCATTTTTTTTTGGTCGATGTTTTGCTTCACCATAAGTTCTGCATTTTTGCTTTAGTTTAGTTTAGTTTTATTGTGATATGTACTGAGGTACAGGGAAAAGCTTTTTGTTGGGTGCTAACCAGTCAATCATTGCAATCGTGCCTTCCACATTGTACAAATTCATGATTAACGGAGTAACGTTTAGTGCAAGATAAAGTCCAGTAAAGTCCGATTAAAGATGGTAGATAGTTGCTCAGGACCGCTCTCTAGTTGATGATGGATGATTCAGTTGCCTTGTTAACAGCTGGGAAGAAACTGTCCCTGAATCTAGAGGTGTGCGTTTTCACACATATCTCTTGTCTGATGGGAGAGGGGAGCAGAGGGAATGTCCAGGGTGAGATTCGTCCTTGATTATGTTGGTGGTCTTGCTGAGGCAGCGTGAAGTGTAAATGGAGTTAATGGAAGGGAGGTTGGTGTGCGTGATGGCCTGGGCTGCATCCACAATTCTCTGCAATATCTTGCTGAAGCCATCTAATTACAGACCCTTCAACTGACGTTAATGCTCTTTGTATTCAATTTCTATTAGTCAGATATCCAGTATTCGTGGTATTTACTGTATGTTTTGTATTAAAGTCCTTCGTTTGGCTGCCAATGTTTAAAAATAAATCATCCCTTCATTTTGGATTTGTGCATGAGTGAAAATATTCGATTTCAGCTGAACCAAATGTTGAACACATTTCTTTCCATTTCCCTTCCTTAATAATGCCATGGGAAATGTAAATCAGCAGGGTACCTATGGGCAGAAGAGCAGGTTCTGTACCTATTACTTTGTTGGCTCAAGTCAAAGTTACTCAAAACCATAATGGTGTGGGACTAGTCTCAGATAATGGATTCATTTATAGTATCAGATATAGTAGACAGGATAAGAACAGTGAATCACCATCTGTAAAATTTGCCAGCTGAGTTCTTACAACAGTCTGAAAACTTCATGATCACATTTTCACAGACAATGACCTCAAATTCTGAAACTCACATTCTCAGGATTAATAATCCAGATTTCTGGATTACCAATGCTATACTCCATTGTTGAATTATTGTTTCTGTGAAAAACCCAAGTAAACTCTGGTCTGCTACTCGATAAGTGAATTTCCCCATTCACATTATAGCCACAAAACTTCTCAATGATTACCTCCCCCATGGTGATTCTGGAGCCAGGAGGAGAGGCGGAGGGGGGTCGATGGTTTTCTGCTCCCTTGCTCCAACTAACAACCAATGGCCGACCAAACTTCCTCCCTCAATGGACATTTTTGAACACAGCACAAACCAATTCCAAACCAAGCCTTTCCTACAAGTGAAAGCCAAAAGGCAAGCACAGGATGAATGGCAATGTCTGGAGTGCTCGCTTTGAAGCCTGAGCCACAGAGAGCCAGAAATAGACCGCCTTTCAAAAACCTTTCCCTGGCTCTGTTTGAGTGTGGAAATATTGTCACGGATACGGGTCTTTTCCTCAGGCCACAGCTTCACTCACAAATGTAGATGTTTCGTGTACGCAAGTGAAGCTATGAAGAAAGCAGCCATCAATTGTCAGGCCCTGGTGTGCTTGTTTATAGCTGCAGTCTGCTGCAATTAGTGGCCAATGCGAGTGTACAGCAAGCCAACAGTCTACACACAATCTATTGATGCTAATGTGGTTAAGTATCATTCAAATCTGATGACACAACAAGTTCTCTGAGTAGAAACAGCTTTTTATTCGCTGCTCTATTTACATTATTTTAAACAAAAGCAAAAGTCCAAATTCCATTGCGATGTAGCGAATGCAGTCTTGCCGACCTCCATCATGAGGACTGGAATCAGGTTTCCATAAACATATGAAGTATGGCCACCGTTCAAGAGGCTTCACAAAAAACAGCCATTCTGCTGTAAACTGCAAGATAGCTAGAAAGCTAGGTATATGTAGGAAGGACTGCAGGTGCTGGTTTAAATCGAAGCTAGACACAAAATACTGGAGTAACGGGACGGGCAGCATCTCTGGAGAGAAGGAATGGGTGACGCTTCGGGTTCCGACCCTTCTTCAGACTGATGTCAGGGGAATGGGAGGTACATAGATAATGAAGTGTATAGATAAAGATGTGTAAGGTGTGAAAACAGGACAAAGGGAATGCAGTTTAAAGAATATGTAGAATATATAATTGTTAGTTGGGAGAAGGTAACAACAAAGCAAACAGAGCTAAAATGTAGTCGGAGACAGTAAGACAGGTCGGAGAACTGGGAAAGGGAGGGGATGGTGAGATAACTAGCAGGATAGCTAGCCTTTAGCCGTTTGACCATGTTATGCCAGTCAATAGATCATGGATGATTTTTTACCCAAGTCCATGTACCTGCCTTTGCCTCATCATCTTGACAAACCTTAGGGTAATAACAATCAGTCAGATTTAAATTTTAACATTTGGTCTAGCATTTTGTGCCAGTTTTATGGAGTACCAACAAATGGATAGTTTTGCATCCCTGTCAGATACAAGGATATGGTCAGCAATTGTCGAACTGTTCACACGTAAAGGCCAAAGAAGGCAACTGAGCGATAAGATCTTACAGAGTCAATCTTGCTCAATCCAATATACATGTCTGAAATGTCACTCAGAAGGAGCTCTCTGATGTGGCAGTGGTGGTGAAAGATCTGTGGGGAAGATGTGATTTTAACACCCAGAGGCAGATGAATGGGTGGTGAGAGCACAGGTAAAAAGATTAACAAGCCCAAACCATGAATACAACACACCCACTTCCAACTTAACTAAACAGGTCCAAGGACAAGGAATCAAAGTGCTTCCAGTTGGGATGGGGATCATTTACTGAAATTTTTTGAAGTAGATGCAGGCCAGAATCAGGATTGAGAAGTAGAGCTAAACCTGATCTATGAGGTAAGTATGTTTATTGCACGGGTCATGACACATTTCATGTTGCTCCAAGACATATCAACTTTACCTCCATGTAATTGCACCCCCACATTCAGGCTAAGCCAATCTCCCCCATGATGTCCAATTTACTCTATACCATTCCCTAGGGCAGCACAGTGGTGCGGCGGTAGTGTTGCTGCCTTGCAGCCCAGAGACCCAGGTTCAATTCTGATTACGGCTGATGTCTGTATGGTGTTTTCCCTGTGACCTGTTTTCTCCAAGTGCTTCGGTTTCCTCCCATAGTCCAAAGATGTACAGGTTTGTAGGTTAATTGGCTTCTGTAAATTGCCCCTAGTGTGTAGGAGAGAACTAGTGTGTGGGTGATCGTTGGTCGGCACGGACTTGGTGGATCAAAGGGCCTGTTTCCATGCTGTATTTTTAAACAAAATTAAGCTAAACTAAAGAAGAGTAAACTAAACTAAACTAAACTTAGCTTAGGGCTAACAGAATCAAGGGATATGGGGAGAAAGCAGGAATGGAGTACTGATTTTGGATGATCAGCCACGAACATTTTGAATAGGGGCACTGGCTCGAAGTGCCGAATGGCCTACTCCTGCACCTATTTTCTGTGATTCTATGTTTCTAAACTAAATTGCAATATCCCACCTACATCAATGTTCAAAACCCACCTCAACCATATCCAATACCTTATGTACGGCCTGCAACAAGGGTGTTAGATCTAGCTGGGCAACAGTTTACTCGACCAACAGGCCTGTACTTTAGCTGAACATTCATTTGATGAGATATTATTAAAATAATATATCATCAGCTCATCTGTGGTTAACTTTCAGCAGAAAATTTGGAAAGCTTTTATATTTCACATCACAAAGTCTACCTCTATTGTCTGTCCTCGTCTAAGTAAATGTTGAAGTCAATCTTCTTTATCCCCTCATGCAAGTCCAAACTATATGCGGTAACTATGTTGCGCCTTTGCGGGTTTAAAGACAGACAGTGTCACATCCTGTCCTATTATTCAGATTCCTTTTGTAACCAAGTCTATTTATTCAGCCATTGCTCACATGTTACATAAATATCACTTTAGATTTCCTACTCTTCATTGGAGGCAGTACCTCAAAAAGACTTGATTCCCTATTTGGTCATCCTATATTTTCTTTAAATTATATTCTTTCTGTCTATTACAACCTTATTCTGATCAGTCTGTGCTTTTGAGTTAAGTTAGTCACTTTAGAAATATTCAAGACATAGTTAAATAAAAAGACGTGTTTATGTAGCACCCCACAAAATTTCAGCATGTTCCTAATCTTCACGGTTATTAAAGTTTGATCATTATCACAATATTGAAAAGGCTCTAGCTAGTTTGTGCAAAGTTTGGTCCAACAATGTGTTATTGAACAAACAGTCTTTTCAATTAAATAAAGATAAAATTCTCAGTAAATCTGTCACTTTGATGAAAAGTTCTGTAACATGATTAGGGATCTGAAAATCGTTTCTCTAGTATACCTCCTCCCTTGACTCTGTCCAGGGCCCCCAACTGTCCTTTCAGGTGAGGCAGAGGTTCACTTGCAACTCCTTCAAACAGTATCTGCTGTTCTAGGTGTGGACTCCTATATATCGGCGAGACCAAGCACAAACTGGGCGATCGATTTTACTGAACACCTTTGCTCAGTCTGCCTTGGCTTATGCGATCTCCCGGATGCCAACCACTTTAGCTCCCCTTCCCATTCGCATACTGACATTTCTGTTCTGGTCTTCTCCATTGTCTGAGTGAGCACCAATGCGAATAGGAGGAACAGCACCTCATTTTACGCTTGGGCAGTTTACAACCCAGCGGTATCAGTTTTTGATATCTCTAACTTCAAGTTTACAACCCTGCGGTATCAGTTTTTGATATCTCTAACTTCAAGTAACCCTTGCATCCCCTCTCTTTCCATACCTCCCCCACCCAAGTTGTCGTACTAGTTTCAATGTCGTCCTACTGAGCTTCACTGTTTGTATCACTCATTATCACCTTCTCCACAGCCAATAATGGACCATTGTGGTCTGCACCTTTTTTTGATCAGCGTTGTTGACTGATTAGTTTTTGTGTATATCTTTCATTCATTTGTTCTATGTACCTTTTCGTATCTCAAGTTTCTCTTTCCCCTGACTCTCAGTCTGACAAAGGGTCTTGACCTGAAACGTTACCTATTCCCTTTCTCCATAGATGCTGCCTGACCTGCTGAGTTACTCCAGCTTTTTGTGTCACTATTTACAAGGTGTTCCCTTATTGCTGAATATTTCCAATATTTTCTGTGTTCATCTCAGAATTTTGGTATCAGATTTTGTCTTTGCCTTTCTTTTTTGAATCTTGTTGATTGGGAAGAATCAGCCGCCATTGTGATTAGTGTAAATTTCTCATTCGTTGAAAAGACATGAAATATTCTGATTATATATGGATACGTTTTGTGCATTAATGCACGACATTAATTTTGTGTGGACGCACAAATTGCTATCTATATTCAATTAATTAAATGGGTTAAACATTTAACAGGGCGTAACTTCATTTTCTGCATCTTTGTACTTAATCTCTGGTTTTATTCTGCGTGACTAATGCAACCGCAAGATAAGTAAAGAGGTTTTTGTATTGCATTTATGGCCCATGGATTTCAAATGCTTGGACAGAGTGAGTCATGTCAGTTTGATGATTAAACCACTTTATTATAGTCAACTGATTTTCCTTTCTACAATAAACCCAGAAGAACTAATCAAAAGCATGATATGCCCGCAACACAGTGCTGAACAACCAAGGAAGGTTTTTTTTCAGTTGGCATCCTCGCGCAAGTTGTTAAATATTATTTTTTATTACCATACTTTATAAACAATAATCAAATGAATGTACTGGATGATGCACTGATTCTCATTTAAATCCAAGTGAAAAAGAAGAGAAGTACTTCTCTGAAGAACTGTATCTAAATTTGGTTGCTTCATTTCAATTCCAGTCTAAATGCATATTCCTACATTTAATGAGTGCGAATAATTTTAGTTGTGTTCGGATCTGATTCTATATTAAATTCCTGGACATGGTTCAAAAGTCATGGAAAATTTTACTCAAAGTGTTATGAGTGATTGTTGGTCAGGGAAATACCCATGTAAGGTTATTGTTGAAAGCATTACAGGAACAGTTTAGAGAGAGATCTGAAACCACTATATGTTTTACATGCAGCCAGAATGTATCCAAAATAACACTGGTCATATTAAAAGGAAAATGTCAAAACCAATTACTTTTTATTCCTTAGCCTCTATTAAATAAAACACAATAAGCCTCCTAGATCAATCCATTGAATATTCAACCAGTTTATATTTGGCTACACTGGCCTTTTGAGTGGCTTTTCAAGGCCACACAGCACCCCACCTTCTCAAACTTCATGTTTTAACATCCTCTTACAGTTTACAATCCACACACTCTGTTCTGCCTTAAATACCTTAAAATCAAACTTTCATCCTGAGCTTCTGTTTACTGAAAACTCCCAGCATATATTATTTTCATCTCTAAAGCACCTTGAGGCATTTTACTCCCTTAATAAAGCATATTATAGCATAATAAAGCATATGCGTCTTCATAAGTTCATAGGTCATAGGAGCAGTAGTAGGCCATTCGGCCCATCAAGTCTGCTCTGTCATTCAATCATGGCTGATCTATCTTTCCCTCTCAACCCCATTCTCCTGCCTTCCTCCCCATTAACCCTTGGTTATAAAAAGCATAGTCAAGGTTTTGAAAAGCAAGGTCCAATTGCAGCCAAGGCAATTTCTGCCTAATTCTTCTTTTTATTGTATCTTCTGCCTCAGTTTATTGCATTATATTTTAAAGTATGAAATAGAGTATTGCAAATTATTTGAGAGAATCAATCACGGAGAATCACTCGACAATGGGATGCCACTTGCTGGGAAATGCCAGCACTCCTGGGCTGACCTGTTGGTAATCACCTCCGACCCCTTCGAGATATCCACCTAAACAAGAAGTCCTAAACCTGTTGGCAGACCTTTACCAGCAAATTTCCAATTATGCTGCGACATTGGACTCATCACGACACCCAGTAGGCGAGGACTGTATTCCTGTATTCTTCAATACTTACATTGAGAATCTCTGCACCAAATCTGCTTGAAGTAAGATCTAGAACTGTCAGTCAATTTACTTTAACGGAGAAGAACACCAGTGAGGGTACGGGATGGATATGTGTTAATTTACAATTCTTAAAATACTTGAATTTTAAGTGACTTATTTGTGTTTTAAAATTTTATTTTTTATTGGTTTAATTTCTTTTTAATAGAAACATAGAAACATAGAAACATAGAAAATAGGTGCAGGAGGAGTCCATTCGGCCCTTCGAGCCAGCACCGCCATTCATTTTGATCATGGCTGATCGTCCCCTATCAATAACCCGTGCCTGCCTTCTCCCTTGACTCCACTAGCCCCTAGAGCTCTATCTAACTCTCTCTTAAATCCATCCAGTGACTTGGCCTCCACTGCCCTCTGTGGCAGGGAATTCCATAAATTCACAACTCTCTGGGTGAAAAAGTTTTTTCTCACCACAGTCTTAAATGACCTCCCCTTTATTCTAAGACTGTGGCCCCTGGTTCTGGACTCGCCCCACATTGGGAACATTTTTCCTGCATCTAGCTTGTCCAGTCCTTTTATAATTATATATGTTTCTATAAGATTCCCCCTCATCCTTCTAAACTCCAGTGAATACAAGCCTAGTCTTTTCAATCTTTCCTCATATGACAGTCCCGCCATCCCAGGGATCAATCTCGTGAACCTACGCTGCACTGCCTCAATCACAAGGATGTCCTTCCTCAAATTAGGAGACCAAAATACTCCAGATGTGGTCTCACCAGAGCCCTATACAACTGCAGAAGAACCTCTTTACTCCTATACTGAAATCTTCTTGTTATGAAGGCCAACATTCCATTAGCTTTCTTCACTGCCTGCTGTACCTGTAAGCCAACTTACAGTGACCGGTGTACAAGGACGCCTAGGTCTCGCTGCACCTCCCCCTTACCTAACCTAACCCCATTGAGATAATAATTTGCCCGCCTTAACTTCGAATGTTTTGAATATCAGGTAAATTAATGATCAGAAAGATTCAAGTTCTTGATATTTCAACAGCTGGCAAAGCTTGTGTCAAAGACACAAGGAACTGCAGAAGCTAGAGTTCTGAGCAAAACACAAAATGCCAGAGTAATCCAGTGGGTCAGGCAGCATCTGTGGAGGGAATGGATAGGCGACGTTTCGGGTCAGGACCTTTCTTCAGCTTGAGTTGTAGCTTAGCCGATTGTCAAGGTGATTTTTAAGTGTTTCTGGGCCATTATGTCACAAATGGCTCTGCCACTGCTTGGGCCTTTCGATTTAGATTTGCCCATATCTTGCTAACAACCTTGGGAAATTGTGCAGGAAATTCCATACATCTCCATGGTAAGAGTACGAAGCTCACTCTAGCAGTAGGTTCTGCCAAGTCACAGGAATAAATAGATTTCACAGCATTCAGAGTCAATAAATAAGCAAGATTTATTTCTAAATTTCTAATCAAATTGCAGAAAAGTCTTCCTTGCATCAAACTTTGACTCTCACTCGCCTTATTGCAAAGGTAACCCCTCAAGATTCTGATCTACAAAGTATCTTAATCATACCGTTGGCATCTGTATATCCATCAGGGGACATTTCAGCAAGATGCATGAGACTGTTAGATGTAACTGAGTTGTTCTTGACGTCGCCTGCCTTGTGACTTGGAGTTGTGCCCAGAAAGCACTGGGATGAAAATTCAACTGTTCATTTCTCTAAGAACTTTAATGTCAACAGCAGAAATTTTAACCCTACAGATTTGAGCTCAATTCAAACTTAGCATCTAAAGATTCCTGTAAAGCCACCCATCCCTACATTGTAAGTATTAGTGTTTCTCGAACATGAAATATAAAATTGTTGCCTTGGTTCATACGTCTTTTCTAATATAACTCTACCATATATCGGTGGCAAAGTGGTCAATACCAAGAACTTCAATAGATAGAGGCAGTGCCTCTTCTGCCAAACAGCACCCTATAAAACAATTGGCATTGTGTAACCCAGTGTACGGGGATCGCTGACTCGGTAGGCCAAAGGGCCTGTTTCTGTGCTGTATCTCTAAACTAAACTAAACATTGTGGAACCATCTTGCATCCAGCCACACCTTCTCCCTTTTCATTGTTTTGTGGAATAAGTTGAAACAAAATGAACATTCATAACAAATATCTCGTTAAGAAATCCAAGATTGATGGTAACCTATCGAGGAAGGAATGGGCATTGCTCAATTGAAGCAGATCAGGCCAAGAAAGGTACACCCATCACATTCATAAACAAATGTTAAAATCTGCACTTTTTGTGCACGGCAGAGTTCAGTTTCTCGCATCACTTCAGAATTTCCAAAATACTATTTGGAATGTAATCCAATGAACTTCATCAAGATTCAATAGGATCCATCGCACATAAGCATAATTAATTACTTTTTGACTTCCATTCTGAGAGAACAACTTTGTTGTCCTTTGATGCCACAGGACAAATTAGGCTGCATTAGCACAGTGGACCAAGAGCCAAGGTCTGAAGCAATGATGCCGAGACTCGAGCTTGAATACCACTCTGGCAACTGGGGAACTAAGACTGAAGTAATTTAGTAAATCTAAAAATGAGTTTGTTTCAGTAACAGTGGCCATGTAATCACTGAATTGTTGTTAAAACCCATCAGGTTAACGATATTGGTATTAATTTATTATTGTCACATGTACCCAAGATACAGTGAAAACCTTTGTTTTGCGTGCTATCCAGGCAAATCATACTAGACACGATTATATCAGCGACACAGGAGACTACAGATGTTGGAGTCATAAGCAAAAAGTCTCTGCTACAAAACATTGTTCATCCACTTCGCTCTATAGATTCTGCCTGATCCACTTAGTTTAGTTTAGTTTAGTTTAAAGATACAGCGTGGAAACAGACCCTTCGGCCCCACTGACTGCACCGACTAGCGATCCCCGCACATAGACTGTGGAACAGCATCCCCTTTCCCACCAGAACTGCCCCCTCCATCGACTCCTTTAAGTCAAGACTAAAAACTTATCTATACTCCCAAGCCTTTCTTGATGTCCTCTGAGCGAGGGCTATATGTATATATGTATGTAGTTTGTTTGTTTATATTATTCTTATTACAAATGTAAAGCACATTGGCCAACGAGAGTTGTTTTTTAAATGTGCTATATAAATAAATGTGACTTGACTTGACTTGACTTGACTTAACACCATCCTACACACACTGGCAATAATTCTACGTTTACACCAAACCAATTAACCTATGTCTTTGGAGTGTGGGAGGAAACCGAAGATCTCGGCGAAAACTCATGCAGGTCACAGGGAGAATGTACAAACTCCGTACAGACAATCACACCTAGTCAAGATTGAACCTGGGTCTCTCGCGCTGTAAGGCAGTAGCTCTACCGCTACGTCACAGTGCCGCTTAACATTTTTCTTTTTTAGTCTAAATTCTTATCTTCTCCAGTTAAAACATGACATTAGACACACAAACATGATAGATTCTTAACTGCCTCCTTAGTTTATGGGTAATCAAGCATGGGCAGTAAATGCCACTAAGAACTTCATAGTCACAAAATAACTAAAAATTAATTTCAAAATGAATTAGATTTTTTCAATCAGACATAACACAAATATTGAGCAAGCTCTCCTGAAGGTTAAGGATTTTTTCACTACGATTAAACAATAACTATGAATAACAAAGGTATTGTATCAAAATTATCAGGCATTTTACGAAGTGATAGCAGATATTATATTAATGTGACTAAATTAATGAATCACATTAATATTTAGAAATATTTTTTCAATTTTATTCTGATGTGAAAATCAGATGAATTATATATTTCAGGTTATTGTTCTTTTGCAAAGTCTCTCTCACATCTTCCCTTCCCACTTACACCATTTCCTCCCTTGACATCATTCCTCCCAAATAAAATCAGTTTAATTACCTAAATTGGCATGATGTCACTTCATGGAACCTTCTATTTGGATTACATCATTTGTCCACACTTCATAACCAAGCAAGATGTCATGGCAACCCATGTCAGGGTCTGATCTATTGGGAGAGGTTGAGCAAAGGGTGGGACTCTATTCCCTGGAGCGCAGGAGGATGAGAGGTGATCTGAAAGAGGTGTATAAAATTATGAGGAATAGATCAGGTGCACGCAAAGTCTCTTGCCCAGAGTGGGGGAATCGAGGACCGGAGGGCATAGGTTTAAGGTGAAGGGGGAAAGATTTTATAGGAATCTGAGGGGTCACTTTTTCACGCAAAGGGTGGTAGGTGTATGGAAGAGGTCGTTGAGGAAGAGTTTAAGAAGCAATTAGACAGGTACATGAAAAATAGACATAAAATGACACAAAGTAACTCAGCGGGACAGGCAGCATTGATCGAGAGAAGGAATGGGTGTCCTGCCCCGCTGAGTTACCCCAGCATTTTGTGTCTATCTTCGGTGTAAACCAGCATTTGCAACTCCTTCCCAAACAGGTACATGGATTGGACAGGTTTAGAGGGATATGGGCCCAACTGCAGGCAAGTGTGACTAGTGTAGATGGGACATATTGTTTGGTGTAGGTAAGTTAGGCCGAAGGGTCTGTTTCCACACTGTATGACTCTGTGACTCTATAACCCAGGTTCTCAAAGCAAATATGCATAAGATAATGAGTTAATGCTCCATTATGTTACAAATGGATTTTAGAAGAACTAAGGAAAAGTCATCCATCTTTCTCTCTTTGCTCATACTGCTTTACTGATCAACTTTCCCAAAATTAATTTCCTTGCAGATTCCAGCTTTGTGATATTTGGCTTTTGCATCAGTTCAGCTTGAAGAGGATTCCTCGGCATCAATTTTGTCAAAAAGTTTAAATTAAGCTACCCTATTCCATCTACTCTGATTACTTAAATTATTTGAAGTGATTTAGATAAAGTTGAGTCAAGTAACTTTGCCACAACATGATTGCTTAAAACCAGATCAGACATGCACTGGGAAGATGAACAAATCAAGCTGATTATTTAATATATACTTTAAAGTTTGAATCTTAGAGTTGCAGTAATATATAGTTTGGCACAAAGTTTGGACAAATATTTTCTGATTAGAAATACAATAACATTTTGTCAAAAAAAATCACTGATGGCAATCTTTCAAGAACCATCCATCAGAAAGGAATGTTAGATTTTCAGAAACCATAAAAGGTTTTTTTTCTGAAGGGCATTGAGAAATAGAAGAGCACAAAAAGCATTTGGAAATGGACAAGGTCTTCTTCAAAGCCACAGTTCTCAAGATATTCTCCCCGAGTTTCACAAGTGTGGTCTTCAATGACCACCTCTTACCTTTCTTAACAGTTCCATCTTTAATCTTCCTTCAACAACTGAAAGATTTGGTCACTCCAACTTCCACAACACTTTAGTTGCTAATATTGCCCACAACAAATTTAACTTTCTCTTCCATTCCAAATCAACCCATGTCCGTGCATGACATGAACATTTCTGTCAGTTTTGTGAGGTTCTTTTACCCCACTATCTCAACTCCTGACTCTAACATCTCCCACTGCAATTACTTATCGATACCACTGCGGCAAATCGCCTTTTTTTATTTTTCAGCCTTGTATTTTATCTCAATAACTTTGCACGTTCTTAAATTCTGTTCGAAGTAAGATGTGTTACACAACTTAAATCCTAATGCTGCTTTCAGAAGTTTAAAAAAATCACACGCTGTGCCCTACATTTGCACTGCCCTTCAGAATGGATCATATTCCTCCAATCCGAACACTCCCTGTACTTTGAAAAAGACATCTGCTGGGGCCGTGTGCTGCTGTATTAGGATCCTGGCATAGATCCTTGGTCTGAATAAGGGTCCCGACCCGAAACATCGCCTTTCCATATCTTCTAGAGATGCTGCCTAACCCGCTGAGTTACTCCAGCACTTTGTGTTTTGCTCAGAATGGAACTGCATGTGCAATTGCATCATGGGAACGTAGTCCGGTCACAGGTGTGATTCTCTTTTGGAGGTTGTAAAAGTTCCAGATGTCATTGAGGATGGAGAATGCAGGAGGAATGTTGGTCTTCTAAATTGCAGGATTTTAGATGAACGAAGATTAGTAAAAGTTAGGTGTTCAGTGAGTAAAAGAAAACTCTGACAATGTGACTATGAACAGCAGATTTCCATACTAGCAAAGACACAAAGTGTTGGGGTAGTTCTGTGGGTCAGGCAACATCTCAGGAGAATATGGATAGGCAACGTTTCGGGTCTTTAGTTTAGTTTAGTTTAGTGTAAAGATACACCGCGGTAACAGGCTCATCAGCCCACCGAGTCAACGCCGACCGGGGATCTCCGTGCACTAACACTATCCTACACACTCTAAGAACAATTTACATTTATACCAAGCCAATTAACATACAAACTGTATGTCTTAGGAGTGTGGGAGGGAACCTGAGATTTCCAGAGAAAACCCACGCAAGTCACGGGAAGAGCGTGCAAACTCCGTACAGAAGAGCACCGGTGGTCAGGATCGAACCCGGGTCTCTGGCGCTGTAAGGCAGCAACTCTACCACTGCTGACCCTTCTTCTGACTGATTGGACACCTTGAATTGGATTCCATACCAGCATCTGAAGTTCCTTGTATCTCCTGTGTTTTATTTATGATTGTGAAGTAATTTATCAGCATGAGTTACATTTTAGATTAGTCAACAATATTAGGGTGTACAATTCCTCACACAGGCAAGTTTTTCAGAAAACAAAACTGTTTCTGATATCAGTGCCAGCTGTGGCACAGTTGATTGTACACATTCCTCTGAGTCAGAGCCCACGTTTCCACTCCCACTACTGCACCAAGACTTAAGATGGATCTTCTCTGAAGTGCTCCATTATCAGAGATACATCTTTGTTCAACTGAAGCTCCTTCTCTGTCTACTCTCTCAGGTAAAACCCCTGTTACACTGTGCGAGCTGACCCACGAGGTACCCCGAGTTTAAAACAAATTTAACTCGTGGTAATCACGTACAATTAACGTAGCGGGAACGTTGGAACTCGTGGACGCAACTTAGCGACTCTTGGCGCTAACGGCAGGTACCCGTGACACTTGTTAACTCTTGAAAAAGTTCAAACATGTTTAAACTTTTCCACGAGTAAAATGTACTCTTGTGGTTAAAAATTGAAACATTTAAACACGTTGTAAGAACGCAGTGGCCCGTGCGTTTACCTTAGTGACTCGTGAGTCTACCGTGGGAACTCTTTAACTCAGCGGGCAGGCAGCATCTCTGGAGAGAAGGAATGGGTGATGGGATGACGTTTCCATATTGGGGGGGAGTGGGGGGTTGGAGCAGGGAGGGAGGGGGGGTTGGAGGAGAGAGGGTGGAGAGTGGAGGGAGAGGAGGGGGAGACAGATGGGGGTGTCTTCATTCACTAGCGGCGGGTGCCGGTCACTGAAACAGGCAGGTGAGATTTCACATCCACCTTGTGTGTGTGTGTCTCTCTCCCTCCCTCCCTCTCACACAGGCTGAGAGACTCTGCCTCTGTGAGTGTACGTCTCTTTCTCCCCCTCTCCCACACAGTAAGACCGAGGTAAGTCCATCTGTGTAAGTCCATCTGTGTCTCCCACATACACAGTAAAACTCTGCTTTGTGTGTATATACGTCTCCCCCCATTTCTCTCTTCCCCCCCCACCTCTCTCTTCCCCCCCCCACCTCTCTCTTTCTCCCCCCAACACACAATAAGACCGATGTATTCTGCTTTAGTCTCTCTTCCCTCCCACACACACAGATAGACCGAGGTCCTGTGCGCTCTTTCTCTCTCCCCCACAGTCATGCCGAAGTACACCACACTGCCTCTGTGCCTCTCTCTCTCTCTGTCTCTCCCCCTCTCTCCTTCATACACCGTCAGAGGTCCACACTGTCTCTGTGTCTCTCTCTCCCCTACACACACACACAGACTGAGGTACACACTGCCCGTTGTGTGTGTGTGTCTGCCTCTGTCTGTCTCTCCCCCACACACAGTTAAAGGTACTCCACGCTGCCTGTGTGTGTGTGTGTGTCTCTCTCTCTCTGTCCCACCCCCCACACCCACACACACACCCCCCACACCCACTCAGTCAGAGGAACTCCACACTGTGTGTGTGTGTGCGTGTGTGTGCGCCTCTGTCTCTCCCTATCACAGTCAGTGAGGTACTCCCCCCGCAGTCTCTCCGCGGCCTCTCCCCGGGCAGGGTGCATCTGCCTCCCTCAGCTCTGATATGGTTATGATAAGATTACCGCTGAAATGTTGTTAAATACAGCAAGTTTCACTGCACAAGTAAAGGGTCAGCTGTCCTCGCCAGAACTAATAAACAGTTATTTTGCAAGTTTAAAGGATTTAATAGTTAGTATCAGAACAGTATTTTACTATATGTCTCAAAATGAGAAAAACAATCTTACAGGATATATTATTTTACAAAGACCAGGTCTCCCACCATTGACTCCATTTACACTCCACGCTGCCTCAAAACCTATATAATCAAAGACTTGTCCCATCCCGGTCATTTCTTCTTCTCCTTGCTCCCGTCCGGCGGGCAGTACAGAAGTTTGAAAGCGCCAGCCTCGGGAACAGCTTCTTCCCCTCTATTATCAGGTTTCTTTAAGGTCTTTCTATAACCGAAGGTAATGTCCGATTCACCTCTGCCTCATTACGGACATTTGGACTCTCTGTGCAACTGGTGCGGTGCAATGCTGAGAACTGTATTCTGCACTCTGTATACTGCACTTCGATTCGTACTTGAGTTTGACCATTATAATTAAGTATAATATTATTTGATCTCATAGAGTCAGTCATACAACACGGAAACAGCTTATTTGGTCCAATTTCTCCATGCCGAACATGGCGCCCCACGTTCCAGCCTATGACCCATATCCTTCCAAACAGATTTAAAAACACAACAGTGCCTTCAGTGGATTTATTTCTAAATTTAAAAAATATATATTCATAAAAAGATGTACAGGATAAGCAATACACCAATGCCATGTGTAATTTCAAAAATAATCTTTCTCCTGAATAAAATATGTATAAAACAAAAACCGTGCGAAATCTTTTCGTAGATTCTCAGTGGTTAATGCCTTCGGTATTTTTCTAAAATAAACTTTACTCAGAATAAGGAATGTGCACAAAACAAAAACAGTGCAATGCATTATCAGTGTCTATACATTCAATAGTGTCAGGACTGTTTCCATCTATATTTAAACAAAACTCTCTTTCGCTATGTGCCCCTTGGGGTGATATCCCTACCCTTGTCTGACGGGTGTCCCCATTTCAATATCCTGCAGTGGAAGGGCCATAGACTGTGGTCCAAATGAACTGCACGTAAATGCAATGCAGATACAAATATTCTGCGTCTGTGTCTGCCATTTCCGTCTTTATGGCTTTCATGTCACGATTGCCAGTTCAATGAGTAATTCGGCTTAATTCAGATTTTATATGCGGATGCGAATAGTTTAATTATAAAATGTAAATTCTATTAAATATGTTACAGGGAAAAACGTCCAGCAATGAAAAGACATCCCTGTATTTAAATAGCGCCCATCACAAACTCAGGAGGTTCCAACGTCTATTACAGCAAAGGAAGTACAGTAAAAGTACTTGGATAAACATAATGTTGAGCATGAATATTGTTTTGTTTAAAAACGGTGGTAACAAGGCTTGTAATTATGCAAAGGAAGACAAAAAATGCTGGAGAAACTCAGCGGGTGAGGCAGCACCTACGGAGAGAAGAGATATGCGACGTTTCGGGTCGAAACCCTTCTTCAGTCACTGTTGCTTATTAATACAGACCTTCATTCACGTTTGGCTCAAGAGTACCTCGGGAGAGGAACTTGGAACATCGCAGAAATGACAGTTAAAGGCAAACTTGAGTCATACCCGTGGGAACTCGGTTAAACTCTTGATCATACACTTGGAATCTCGTGCACAACCACGAGTCTTTCGCTCGGGGTACCTCGTGGGTCAGCTCGCACAGTGTTACAGGGCTTTAAGTGCAGAGCAATAATTTCTACTTTAAACACGACCATGAGACTAATGTCAATTATTTGTTCCACAATCAAAAAACAGTTTGTGTTTTATTTGTGGAGTTTGCTAAGTGTTGATGTGATCTCACCTAACCCATCAATGGCATCTCATTGACCTTAAAGTATCTTTGGATAATCTGTATGGGTCAAACATTGTATTTAAATGCCATACCTTTCCTTAATGGGATTCAACATGATAATTAGATAATGACCTATTTTTTTGTGATCAGCGGTAGATGAATTGTACTCTTACATTATTCTGCTTATACCCGGTCTCGACTTTCACGGCATTTTGCAGTTACTTATTTATTTCAGAGTATTGCCAGGGACGTGTGTGACCTGTAAGAATAAGGAAAACACCAAACGTTTGCCCAACTCTCCTTATAAATAATACACTCCAGAGATAAGACTCCTCCTAGCAGGTAAACCAGATCACTTCCACCTGACGTGGTCTGCATTTATAGAATTATTACAAATATAGGGTGCAAAGGTACCTTAAAAAAATTGAGGTCAGGTAAGGGGGGATGATAGTTGAAGAGTTGGTATGTCCCATTTACGTAATGCTCATAAAAATATTTGTTTCTCTCTTTTTCCTCTTTCTCTTTCTCCTTCTTTGCTAGGGTCTATTTCTTAACTCTTTTTCTTTTGTTTTTAATTTTGTTCTTATAGGGTCTTCGTCCTTTTTTGTTGTCACATTTTCTACACTCTCACTTTTTCCTTCACTTTCTTCTTTCTTTCAATCTTTTCGTTTTACTAGTAAAAAAAAAACAAAATCAAAAAAAAATTATATAAATAAATAAATAAATAATACACTCCAATCCAGGCAACATCCTGGTGAACCTGTTCTGCATCCTCTCCAAAGCCTCCATATGCTTCCTCTAGTGCAGTGACTGAACTGCACACCCTACTCCAAATGTGGCCTAACTAAAACTTCATACAGATGCAACATGACTTCCTGACCCATGCCCTGATGAGGGGTGAGAATACTGTCCTCCTTCTTCACAAATCTTCCCACTTTCAAAGAGCCATGGACTTGAACTATACATCCCTCTGTATGTCCATGCTCCTATCATTTACTCTACACTTTCCTCTTACATTTGAGGAATTTGTCACTGCACACTTGTTCGAATTAATCTCCATCTTACATTTCTCTGCCCAAATCTCTTACTCATCTATATCCTGCTTTTTCTTTTGACAACCTGCAAACTTACCAATCAGACCATCTACATTCTCAGTCAAATCATTTCTATATGTTACAAACAACTGAGGTCCCAGCGCTGATCATAGTCATCGAGTCATACACCCCCGGAAATAGGCCCTTCAGCCCAACTTGCCCATGCCAACCAAGATGCCCCATCTACACTAGTCCCACCTGCTTGCGTTTGGCCCATATCCTTCTAAACTTTGCCTCTGGTCTCTTCAGAACACTGGTGCCTATGGATATCCAGTCAGTAAATTACCCCTTTACCTTTATCCTCTGTCTTCTATGACCAAGTAAATTTGGATTCAATTTACCAACTCTTCATAGAACCCAAATGATTTAACTTTTGGATCAGTTTACAATGAGGGACCTCTTCAAGTGCTTTACTAATGTCCATGTAAGCAACATTCATTTCCCTAGCCTCATCAGCCATCTTCAGCAGTTCCTCAAAAAGCTCGATCAAATTTATGAGACAGGACCTCCCCTGCACAAAGCCATGATCTCCCTAATAGATCCATGCTTTTCCAAATACGAGTAAATCATGTCCCTAAGAATCTTCTCTGATAATTTCCCTCCCATTGACATAAGGCCCACCAGCCTATAATCTTCTGGTTTGTTACTGTTGCCCTTTTTAAACAAAGGAGCAGCATTGATAATTCACCATTCTTCTGGCAACTTGTCCTTCCTGGTCAAAGAGGATACAAAGATATCTTCAAAGATCCCAGTGATCTCCTCCCTTGCTCTCCTCGGTATCCTGGGATAGATCCCATCAGACACTGGGGATTTATCATAGACACAGACATATAATGAAGAAGACGTGTCAATGCTTCTGCTTTCTTAGACTATAGACTATAGACAATAGGTGCAGGAGTAGGCCATTCGGCCCTTCGAGTCAGCACTGCCATTCAATGTGATCATGGCTGAAAAAATATTAGAGTATTCATGACACTGAACACTCTAACAAACTTCTATAGAAGTACTGTAGAAAGTATCCTTCCTGGTTGGATCATGGTCTGATATGGCAAATGAACAGAGAAGAAAGCAAGAGACTGCAGAAAGTAGTGGACTCACCATGGTCCATCACAGGCACAACCCTCCCCACCATCGAAAGCTGCCTCAAGAAGATGGCATCTATCATCAAAGATCCCCACCATCCAAGTCTTGCCTTCTTCTCACTACTGCCATCAGGCAGGAGGTACAGAAGCCTGAAGACCCACAACACAAGGTCCAGGAACAGCTACTTTCTTGTACAACTATCAGCTTCTTGAACCAGTCCTCACAGGGTCTCGACCCAAAACGTCACCCGTTCCTTCTCTCCAGAGATGCTGCCTGTCCAGCTGAGTTACTCCAGCATTTTGTGTCTACCTTCGGTATAAACCAGCATCTGCATTTCCTTCCTATTCCTCACAACCCTAATCCTGTCTTGACAATGGATCACTACAGTCCACTTCTTGCATTGCAGTGGACTTGCTTTTTTTTTGTGTGTTTTCCACTAATGTCTGCTTTTATGCACAGTCTGCTTTTTTTTTTACAGTCTTGCAGAATGTTATGTGTAATTTTCTGGATAATTTATGTTTTTGTGTGTGAGAGTCTGAGTCTACCTGTACTGTGATGCTGCTGCAAGCAAGATTTTCATTGTAACTGTACCTTACTTGTGCATATAATAATAAATTCACCCAGACTTGGTCTGACGATATTAACAGTAACCATAAATCAAAGCATCAAGCTTCAACTAATGTATAACAGCAATACAATTTTTCTCTACATATGTATTTCAATCTTTATCATGCATTTTCATGTAGCTTATATTTTTCTCCATTAATTGCAACTCTCTGTCTGGGGTATAATGATATCAAGTGGCTAATCTAACTACCAATTGATGATAAACTGGTTAATAGCAAAATTCATTATAAACTAGGAAAAAAAATTGTTTTTATTTCTATAAATTATCTACCTGGTATGTAATTCAGTTTAACAAAACTGCAGAAAATATTTCTTCATTTGCTTGAGAAGACTGCAGTAAATCATGCAAGACAGTCAAAATCAATGTACAGATAATATAATTAGCAACGGTTCCTGTTTTATTTGAGAAGGTCACATTAATTAAAGATTTTTTTATTTTTTTCCGAAAAATCCATGAATATTATTCAGACATACTCATAGCACAGATTGGAGGAAATTGGAGGAAATTGGAGAAATTGGAGGAAATGCACCTCATATTCCGCTTGGGCAGTCTACATCCTGGGGGTTTGAACATTGAATTCTCCCAATTCTGCTAGCCCTTGCTGTCCCCTCCCCTTCATCAGCCATCTGGTTGTCTCCTCCCCTCCCCCAGCCCTCGGGCTCCTCCTCCGCCTTTTTCCTTTTTTCCTTTCTTCTCCCCACCCCCTATCAGTCTGAAGAAGGGTTTCGGCCCGAAACGTTACCTATTTCCTTCGCTCCATAGATGCTGCTGCACCCGCTGAGTTTCTCCAGCATTTTTGTGTACCCTCATAGCACAGATAATGGCTTACTTTTCTGTTTTGTTCTAACATGCTGGTGCAATGTGTGGAGCTGCTGCCTCACTGCTCCAACAACCTGACCTCAGCCTTGATCTTCGATGCTCCCTTTGTGGAGTTTGCATGATTTCCCTATAACTATGGGTTCTGGCTTTCTCCTACATCCGTGGTTGTCAGGTTGATTGGTTACTGTAAATTGGCCTTAGTGTAAGTAGGCAGTAGGCAAATCAGTGTGGGACAAGGAGGAGATAATAGGCATGTCACAGAACAGCTTACAGGAAAATAAGGGAAAGAATGGGATCAATGGGATTGCTCTAAGAGATAGCATAGATTTGCTTCTATGTCATATGGACAATATGAAAAATCACTTTGCAAACCCATTGACAAAGAGGTTTAACTGTACTCCTTGCATATCTCTTAAAATGTCCTGAATAAAGAATGGGTAGAAGGTCTGATGTTGAAATTATCCCAACAATTGCTTCATTTATTTAGCTGCAACTCAAATCTTCTGTGAAATCTTCTGAAAGGGTTTAAACTAAACTCCTTGAAACTGATTCTTAACATTGCAGCCTCAAATTTTCATCCACCCTGTCACACCCTGCCAGAGTTTTATATGAAAGCAATTATATAAACTTTCATTTTTCTAAGGTCAAGAGATTATTTCACCTCAAATGACAAACCCACCATTCTAGAAATCAATCTGGTGAACCTTCACCGCACCCCACCCTCTGCAAGTATACCCTTCCTTAGATGGGAAGACCTGACCTGTGTACAATAGGTCGAATTAATCCATGCACAAAAAATTCACAAATTTTGAAGAATGCTACCAATTTCTGCCCTATGTTGGAATAACACAATGCAAAAAACCATTAAAGCCAGTGCTGATTAAATTAATATAAAATGTCAAAAATTAAATAACTAATCAGCAAAACAATCTGAAGGTCTTCAAAAATGCTGGAGAAACTCAGCGGGTGCAGCAGCATCTATGGAGCGAAGGAAATAGGTAACGTTTCGAGCCAAAACCCTTCTTCAGACGTTTCGGCCCGAAACGTTACCTATTTCCTTCGCTCCATAGATGCTGCTGCACCCGCTGAGTTTCTCCAGCATTTTTGTGTACCTTCGATTTTCCAGCATCTGCAGTTCCTTCTTTAACAATCTGAAGGTCTTGTGGGTTAAACAATTATAAAAAATCTGAAAATACTGAAAATCTTACACAAAACACAAAATCTGCAGCAGAAAAGGCCCAATGACAAAAGCAAATCAACATATATTACATTGCTTTCCCAAACCTTTCAGGAAACAAACTTGGAGGCACGGTGACACAGCAGTAGAGTTGCTGCCTCACAGCGCTGGGTTCGATCCTGACTATGATTGCTGTCTGCATGGAGTTTGTACATTCACCTTGGGTTTTCTCCGGGTGCTCCAGTTTCTTCCCACACTTCAAAGATGTACAGGTTTGTAGGCAAATTGGCTTGGTAAAGATTGTAAATTGTCCCTAGTGTAAGTAGGATAGTGTTAGTGTGCATGGATCGCTGATCGACGCAGACTCGGTGGGCCGGAGGCTTGTTTTTGCGCTGTTTCTCGAAACTAAAAACTAAGTTATACTGAACTAAATTAAACAAAAACAAAGCAATTGGTCAGATAGTCATCAGCAACATTGGTGTAATAAATTGAACCAAAGGAAAGGGCTCTCACTAAAACCTTTCATATCAAGTCAAGTATTCTTTATTGTCATTCAGACCTGAACAAAGTTTCATGCTTTGCAGTCATAGCATAGAATAAAATAACAAAAACACACAATTAACACAGATTTAACATCCACCACAGTGAGTCCACCAGGCACCTCCTCACTGTGATGGAAGGCAAAAAGTCTTAAGTCCTTGTCTCTTCCCTCCTTGTTCTCCCTCTGCGCTGAGGCGATCCAGGCTTCCGATGTTGTGACCCCGCCAGGTGATGGTAAGTAAGTCAGTCCCGCGGCTGAAACCGAGCCCCGCGAACGGGCCGGTTCAAACTCCGCGGCCCGGGGCAGTCGAAGCTGCCGAAGCTGCCGCCCTCCAGTCCAGCGGACGAAGCTTTTGTTGCGGTAGCTCCGGAAAAACAGGTCACCAACCTGTGACCTGCGAGCTCCCGACGATGTCGTCCACTGGGCCCGCGGCCGAGCCTCCAAGGCTCCGAAGTCGGGCCGCCGCCGCCACAGCCCCGAAGTCGGGTCGCCGCCACAGCCCCGAAGTCGGCCAGCCTCGCGTTGGTAAGTCCTGGCTGGCTCTGCCTCCGGAGCCTCGAGGCCGGTCCCAGTTGGAGGCTGCCAGCGCCATTAGGCCTCAGCGCAGACGGAGACGGAGACGGGGGAAACGACAAGAAAAGGTCGTATCCCCCCGAAGGAAGAGACCAAAAACATGTTTCTCCCACCCCACCCCACATATACACAACCTAATAAACTAAAATTAACTAAAACAGGACAAAAGAAAACAACAACAAAAAGAAAAAACAGACGGACTGCAGGCGAGCCGCTGCTGCTTGGGCAGCGCCGCCACTTCCAGGTGGGATTAGTTTTATAATGCTATTTGGCTCTTCCATAATTCATATCACACCCTTACTTGTATTTGATTACTTATGTAAATAGAAGAGATTGTAACTATTGAGAATGACTCACTAATTGCAAGCCCCACCCCTACAAACTCCCTAGATCCATTAGCATCAAACCTATTTTGTACAATGTATATAATCCTTTCCCAACAGCAGCAGCACATGGATAGTAAAACCTTCCCCAGTGAATGAAGGTAGCCAGATTACGAGTTTAGCCTAATACTGGAATATTTTATTAAGATTATGCTAACAGTGCATTTGGAAAAACAATCATACAGTGATATAATTAATACAGAATCAATACAATTTTATGGCAGATATTTCGTAGTTATAAAGGATCCAATTAGCATGTTTGATAAAGGAAATATATTGGATTTTCTGAAGGGTTGTGATTGTTCAACACAATAAGCTATGGGGTAGAAAAATTGACAGAGTGTTAGAGTAACTCAATAGGTCAGGCAGCATCTGTGGAGGAATGGATAGGCAACGTTTTGAGGAATCCTGACCCGAAAGGTTGCCTGTTCATTCCCTCCATCCACAGATGCTGCCTGACCTGTTGAGTTACTACAACACTTTGTGCCTTGCTCACAAATCTAGGCAGTGCTGCAGAAAGTTTAGCTTAGTTTAGTTTAGTTTAGAGATACAGTACGGAGACAGGCCCTTCGGCCCACCGAGTCTGCATCGACCAGCGATCCCCACACACTAGCACCATCCTATACATTAACCCACAAACCTGTACGTCTTTGGAGTGTGGGAGGAAACCAAAGATCTCTGAGAAAACCCACGCAGGTCACGGGGAGAATGTACAAACTCCGTACAGACTGGACCCATAGTTGGGATCGAACCCGGGTCTCCGGCATTGCAAGCACTGTAAGGCACCAACTCTACCGCTGCGCTTTGGGTAGTGGCGTTCCTTGGGCTTCCATTTTAACGGAGCCCCTGCACCATTCCCACAGGCCAGTCAGGGCTAGAAAATGTCAGTCCTTGTTTCCTAGAGTGCCTTCATGCTCACTGATCCCGAGTTAACCATATAACCATATAACCATATAACCATTACAGCACGGAAACAGGCCATCTCGGCCCTTCAAGTCCGTGCCGAACACTTTTTTTTTCTTTCCCCCCCCCCTTCTTTCTTCTTACTTCCTCCTAGTCCCATCTACCTGCACTCAGACCATAACCCTCCATTCCTTTCCCGTCCATATACCCATCCAATCTATTTTTAAAGGATAAAATCGAACCTGCCTCCACCACTTCCACTGGAAGCTCATTCCACACAGCTACCACTCTCTGAGTAAAGAAGTTCCCCCTAATGTTACTCCTAAACTTCTGTCCCTTAATTCTCAAGTCATGTCCCCTTGTTTGAATCTTCCCAACTCTCAATGGGAAAAGCTTATCCACGTCAACTCTGTCTAACCCGCTCATCATTTTAAAGACCTCTATCAAGTCCCCCCTTAACCTTCTGCGCTCCAAAGAATAAAGACCTAACTTGTTCAACCTTTCTCTGTAACTTAGTTGCTGAAACCCAGGCAACATTCTAGTAAATCTCCTCTGTACTCTCTCTATTTTGTTGACATCCTTCCTATAATTAGGCGACCAAAATTGTACTCCATACTCCAGAATTGGCCTCACCAATGCCTTGTACAATTTTAACATTACATAGCAACTTCTATATTCGAATGCTCTGATTTATAAAGGCCAGCACACCAAAAGCTTTCTTTACCACCCTAACTACATGAGATTCCACCTTCAGGGAACTATGCACAGTTATTCCTAGATCCCTCTGTTCAACTGCATTCCTCAATTCGCTACCATTTACCATGTACATCCTATTTTGATTTGTCCTGATTTGATTTGAGTTACCTCACTGTACTCACGAGATTTTAATCTGCACACTGGGTGAACAAATTTCCAGGAAAAGATACAATTATTTGGAACACTGAAAAAGGAACTGAGGCAATTTGAAATGCAATCTTATCTTCAATATTCTAAAAACTTCTACAAATCATCTCCATGTTTCGTTTACACGCAGGTTTAATTTCCCCGACTTTTCTCCATAAATTCCCGAGCTTGCAGTTAAGTAAAGACATGTGGCTGGATCCTCCTTCCTCTCTTGGCTCACTACATTAGACTTGATTGGTCTATCCCGATATAAAGATAGATATCTGATTATTCTGTTTACACTCCAGCTCCAACTAAGGAGGTCAAAAGGGACAGTTACAATGTTTCACAAGTTGTAGAGGGATTTGATTTCTCCTTAAGACACAAAGAATGTGAAGGGTGTGGATCAAAATCTGCCAAATATTAAATCTGTACATAACGAGACATATAATCCAAACAAACAGGAAAATGTTTTCAATAATAGTTTTACACACCGAGCCTAAAGCTAGGATCATTCTCTGCTAATGTCTGTATTCAAGTATTTACAATATATTCCCTCATGTGCAAGCTCTATGTTCCAAAGCCAGACTTGTTAAAAAATTAGGGCTAATTGGGCAATCTGCCTTGCATCAAGTCTGCAATCAGGCAAAAAACCTTAACATTGGTGCCGCTTATAAAAATTAAAAAAAGTGAAAGAACTATTAGTTTTAGTTTTTGTTTGCCACTTTTGATAATACTAACATCTTAGGAAGGCCAGTTATTGAAGGTGGCAATGAAAGGGAAATGTATTTGCTAATGTAGTGCCCAAATCAGTGGGTATGTTTAAAGCAGAGATTGATGGGTTCTTGATTATTTAGGGTGTTGAAGGTGATGGGCAAGAGAATGTAAGTAAGTAAGTAAGTAAGTAAGTAAGTAAGTAAGTGAGTGAGTGAGTGAGTGAGTGAGTGAGTGAGTGAGTGAGTGAGTGAGTGAGTGAGTGAGTGAGTAATTAAATAATTAATTAATTGATTAATTATTTGATTTTTATTTATATGGCACTTTTAAATCAAATCACGTTGAAGCCAAAGTGCTTTACAGAGAAGAAATTAGATTTCCATACATCCATATAAAATAAAAAATAAAAAAGACAGTACACTATAGGAATCAACATGAATCGTCCCCCCACGGCAGAATCCACTGTGAGGGAAGGCACCAAAAAATCCAGTTCTCCTCCTCCTCATAGTCCACCCGAGGTCGAGGCCTATTTGTGGCCTCCGCAGCCAGTCCGATGTTTTCAGGCCCTCTTGCCGGAAAGCTGAAAGGGTGAAACACTCCTCAGCGGGTTGGAAATGTCTGGAGCAGCCGCTCCCTCCCCGGAGACTGCGGCGCCCGAAGCCCTCCGGCCGCGCTGGTTGGAGCTCCAACTCTGGGGATCCCGGATCCCAGGCTCCACGGTTTTTAAAATCCAGCGCCGCCCACGGCTGGACGCTCCGCAGCCACAGCTCCGCGATGTTGGACTCGGCGGTCACTGCACTCCGGAGCTTACCGCACGGCGACCCGGTAAGGCATCGCCCGCTCCGTGTTGGTGTCCCAGCGCTGTGCCGCCGCCGAAGAATGGGGTTGAGAGGGAAAAATAGATCAACCATGTTAGAATGGTGGGGCAAACACAATGGGCCAAATGGCCTAAAACTACTTCCATGTCTTATGGTCTTACACGTTGGAGCAGTGTGCCATGATTGCTTTCTTCGCAATCATAGCTTGCATGCTGGCCCACAGCACTATCAGCAAAGAGATGGATGGCCATGTAATCTTGGTATTCCAGTGTTATTGACTTTAGGGGCAGCACAAGAGTGCGGGATTTCACTCCTCCTCTTCTTTCCCTATCTGACTCCCTTTTGTCTCCTTTTCACGTCTAGCTTTTGTCACTTCACTTCTTTGCCAATCACAACCCACCTCATCTGTATCCAACTATCACTCACCAGGCTTTTCCCCACCACCACGTCTCTTTTCCAGGCTCATTCCCGCCCACTCCGCTCAGCCTGAAGAAAGGTCCCAACCTCAAACTTTGCCTGTTCATTTCTCCACAGATGCTGCCTGATCCCCCGAGTTCCTCCAGCACTTTGTTGTTTGCTCAGGTCTCCATCATCTGCAGTTCCTTGTGTCTTGCGAATATATTTCATGTATCGAAAAACTAAATGACAATTGTAACATATGTAACATTGTTTATCAAAAAATTATTGTTGCTTCAAAGCTGCTATCTCCTTATATATCACATCAGGATATCACAACATCATGAGGGGAATCTGCTTGTGGTGGTGTTCCCATGCACGCTGCCTCCTTGTCCTTCGTGGGAAGAGGTGTTTTTCTTTGGGGCCATTGCACTTCAACCACTGTGCGTTTGCGGTGAGAGGAAGAGTGTTTAGGGTGATTTGAAGAAGTGCCAATCAATCAATTGACTGCTCTGAGCTAAGTAGTCTTGAGCATCTGAAGAACACTGTACTCTTCCAAGATAGTTGGGAGTATTCCACCATGCTCATGACTTGTGCCTCGTATTTGGTTTATTTCGTATTCCATGCAGGTACAGCAGGCAATGAAGAAAGCTAATGGCATGTTGGCCTTCATTGCAAGAGGATTTGAGTTTAGGAGCAAGGAGGTCCTATTGCAGTTGTACAGGGCCCTGGTGAGACCGCACCTGGAATATTGTGTGCAATTGTGGTCTCCTGATTTGAGGAAGGACATTATTGGTATTGAGAGAGCACAGCGTAGGTTCACCAGGTTAATTCCCGGGATGGCGGGACTGACATATGATGAAAGAATGGGTCGACTGGGCTTGTATTCACTGGAATTTAGAAGGATGAGAGGTTATCTTATGGAAACATGTAAAATTTTTAAAGGACTGGACAGGCTAGATGCAGGAAAAAATTTCCCGATGTTGGAGGAGTCCAGAACTAGGGGTTAGAGTTTAAGAATAAGGGGTAGGCCATTTAGGACTGAGATGAGGGAAAACTTTTTCACCCAGAGAGTTGTGAATCTGTGGAATTCTCTGCCACAGAAGGCAGGGGAAGTCAATTCACTGGATGTTTTCAAAAGAGAGTAAGATTTAGTTCTTAGGGCTAAAAGGAATCAAGCGATATGGGGAAAAAGCAGGAACGTGATACTGATTTTAGATGATCAGCCATGATCATATTGAATGGCGGTGCCAGCTCGAAGGGCCAAATGGCCTATTCCTGCACCTATGTTTTTATGTTTCTATGGTGGAAAAACCTTGGGTTGTCAAGAACAAGTCATTCTCAGCAGGATCCCCCTGCCTCTGACCCTTAATCGCAGCCGCAATGTTTGTGGTCAATGGAGACTCCCAGAATATTGATGGTGGGAAGCCCAGCAATGGTATTGCCACTGAAAGTCAAAGGTAAGTGGTTAGACCGGCGCTTGTGGGAGTTGATCAGTTATGTGACACAAACATTACTTGCTACATATCCGTCCATGCATGAATATTGTTTAAGTTGTATAATAGACAATAGACAATAGGTGCAGGAGTAGGCCATTCGGCCCTTTGAGCCAGCACCGCCATTCAATGTGATCATGGCTGATCATCCCCAATCAGCACCCCATTCCTGTCTTCTCTCCATATCCCCTGACTCCGCTATTTTTAAGAGCCCTATCTAGCTCTCTCTTGAAAGCATCCAGCGAACCTGCCTCCACCGCCCTCTGAGGCAGAGAATTCCACAGAATCACAACTCTCTGTGAGAAAAAGTGTTTCCTCGTCTCCGTTCTAAATGGCTTACTCCTTATTCTTAAACGTGCAGGCATGGGCAGCTTCATGTTCTAAGGCGCCAATGGAATTGAATATGGGACGAAAACGCAACACTGTCAGTCCAGAAGGGTGTTAACCCAAAATGGCTGCCCATTTCCCTCCACAGACGCAGCCTGACCCGCTGAGTTTCTCCAGCTGCTCTCCTTTCTTTGGTGTGGTTACAAATGTTTCCACCTTTTCTGGTCTCTTCTGGAGTCTGCAGTAGGGTCTCTACCCAAAACGTTACCCATTCCTTCTCTCCAGAGATGCTGCCTGTCCCGCTGAGTTACTCCAGCTTTTTGTGTCTAGCTTCAGCCTTTTCCTTCTGGGCTATTGAGGAATGGGATGTTTACAGAATCTCCTTCTGCTAATAGGTATTTATCCTTCAATCATATTTCCACTCCATAGTGTAGATTAGCATGGAAACAGGCCCTTCGGCCCGCCAAGTTCATGCCTACCATCGATCATCCATTCACACATCCTACAATTTACAGAGGTTAATTAACCGACAAACCCGCACGTCTTTTAGGATGTGGGAGGAAACCAGAACACCTGGAGGAAACCAACGCGGTGACAGGGAAAATGTGCAAACTCATTGCTATCTTGCAACATTGCCAAAATAATCCTGCACTTATAACAAAATTCTCCAAAAAAGTCAAAGACATATTTCTGCCCTGTATTAAATAATTGCAGCATCCTCATGATGACTTTTCTTAAATCAATGTGTGAAGCATGGATCCATCACATAGTCACAAGGATCCCTTCTGACATTTAAAGGATTTAATTATGTTTAATGATTCATATGTCTGGTATGATACTGACCATACCCAAGTCTGACAGACCACTGATGCAGTTACAATCAACTTTGGCTCCATCTGGAGGGCAATCACATTAATATATTTTTTCCCCATTGATAGATACATCAGGGTATAAGTTTCCTCTATCATTGTTTGCTTCTCAGAGCTATCTACTTCCAAATATAGTTTAAATTATTAATGAAAGGGTAGAAAGAATTTACAGCACCTACATATAGCAGCTCATTGCTAAAAACAAATCTCAAGCAATTTAGTGAATAGCATTCTTGCCTCTGAGTCAGAAAGCTATGGTTTTAAATCTTGTTCCAGAGAATGGAACATAGCAATGTGCGAGAGTGTACAGTTTTTCAGTTTTTCAGGGGAAGATATTAAACTAACATGTAATTAAAAGGAACTGGAAATGCTGTTTTTTAACTAAAGTTAGACCAAAAATGCTGGAGTAACTCAGCGGGTCAGGCAGCATCTCTGGAGTAAATGGATAGGTGACGTTCTGGGCCGGGACCCTTCTTCAGACTCAAGTTCCCTGAAACGTCACCTATCCATTTTCTCCAGAGATGCTGCCTGACCCCCAGAGGTACTCCAGCATTTTGTGTCTATTTTAAACTGACACATTGTCCGTTCTCTTCCATAGATGTGTAAAATAGTGTCATTTTACAGAAGAGCAAATGTGCCCTTGCATTGACCAATGCTTGACTTTCCTTTAATGTTACCAAATATGGCCACCATCTTTGTGGTCTTTGTCACAGCTTATTGTGCACAAATGGGCTACTTAAATTTGTACATCGCTATAGTGATTACTTTTAGTTTAGTTTAGTTTAGAGATACATCACGGAAACAGGAACTAACCTGCGTCTCTGGCTCTGTAAGGCAGCAACTCCACCGCTGCGCTACCATGCTGCCCTTAATAGTGATTAATCTTCAAATAAAACAAAGAAAACCTTAAGGGCATTCTGAAGCAGACTTCAAAGCTGCTATTTAGTCGAAGCTTTCCATTTTAGATAAATCTGTGGTTGGTTTCTGATGTCTGACTTTAAGTAAAACTGTCCACATGGATGAATGTCCTTTGCCGCTGCACATGTGCTCAAGTCAGGAATGGCCCAGCACTAGATGTAACCGGGGCAAGTAAACAACCCACCAATGCAGCTACAACCATGTTGTCTTCAGGCTGTGTCACCTACGACTCTAGTTTTTAATTGTACCAGAAGCAGTAACTGTTCATCTGCACGTTAATGAGTATTTGCATAATTTACAAGTAAACCCCTCTGCTGCTGAGTGTTGTCCACGGGGTAATAATGGTTTAGTCAAAGCCTTTTCCCAGAGGAGTCTTGAAGAAAAGGTCAACCTGTCAAAGAAGCAGCAAACTATTTCCAAGATGAACACCTGCATTGGCATCAATCCGAAGCCATCCATTTGAGAAGGACAGGGAACGATTTTCACAGGGTAAGGTGTTGAGTCCTTGGGGAAATAAAATGATGGGACTGAATTTTTCACCACACTGGTTTCCATTATCAAGGGACCTAAAGCTTTCAAGCCCAGAAAGGGGGTGGAAGATTGGTCCGACGAATGCAATCAACCCGGCGTGCACAATCAAATAAGATCAAACAGAACAAGTTGTCCTACAACTTTAGGCTGTGCACGCCATATGCAAGAAGAAGCCCAGAAAACAATAATTAGGGAATTCACACATTTCATGTTTAGCCTATGAAGACAGTCTCTCTTACAGCGCCAGAGACCCGGGTTCGATCCTGACTATGGGTGCTTGTCTGTACAGCAGGGGTGTCAAACTACCGGCCCGCGGGACACATCTGGCCCGCGAAGGGGTCCAATCCGACCAGCGGGATGATTTGCTAAAAAAAAAGTATATTCACGACCATTTATTATGTATCTGTACGGCAGCCGCTCTCTCTCACCGCTCTCTCTCCCACCGCTGTCTGTGCCGACTGCTGCGCCGGCAGGTTGTTGAGTGTACTTAGAAAACAATAGGCGGCAGTTAACCACCCACTGTGCATAAGCACCTACCACCCTGCACTGAAGACCACTAGGGCCCCACTTACGTCATCAGACACAGTATCAACACACAGAGTACTCGGGTACATAACACCTGTAGCAAGGCTGAGACTGTTTGCTGCTGCGGTTTAAAATGCTTTCCAAGAAAGGAAAAGTTGACATCGAAGGTCGGATATTCAACGATAATTGGAAAGATCTTTTTTTCTTCTGTGAGGTCAACGGCAAACCTGTGTGTCTGATATACTCGCAACAAGTGGCTGTGGCAAAATGGTACAATATCAAACGACATTATGAGACGTCACACGGAGAAAAATATGACCAGTATGCAGGACAACTCAGAACGCAAAAGGTAGACGAGCTTGAAGCAGCACTGAAAAGACAGCAATCAGTGTTCACCAAAAGTCGAGAGACTCGTGATGGAGCTGTCAAGGCCAGCTATATTATTGCCAACAAAATAGCTGCTGCGTCAAAGCCATACTCAGAGGGCGAATTCATCAAAGCATGCATGCTGACGGCGGCTGAGCTGGTGTGCCCTGAGAAGAGACAGGCTTTTGGTAATATCAGCTCGTCAAGAAATACTGTGGCAGAGAGAATCGGGGACCTTGCAGGAGATTTGAACAGTCAACTAAAAGACAAAGAAGTCGTTTATTGCCTTCTCTATTGCAATTGATGAGAGCACTGACGTGACTGATGTAGCTCAATTGGGAATATTTATTCATGGTGTTGATGCATCTTTGACCGTCACCGAGTAATTTGTGGAGATGGTGCCCATGACAAACACAACGCCGAATGACGTTTTCTCCAGCCTCGTCGAGGCCTTGGACAGACTGGGGGGTTGATGGAGTCACGCTGTCAGCGTGGCAACAGATGGCACACCGCCCATGGTCGGGAAATAAGCAGGTGTTGTTGCGAAACTCAGAGAGAAGTTCAGACAGAGAATCCAGAGCAGGAATTCTGGAATTGTCATTGTATTATACACCGAGGCATTATGTAGCAGGAGCCTGAAAATGGACAATGTCATGGATGTAGTATCACAACTGCCCAGAAACTGGTCCCTGATGTTGACAGGCTGCTTAAAGCCAAGAGATGTCAGGTGTCTGGAAGCAGCAAGTGAAAAATGAGTGACACTGTTCGATGTACTGTGACATGTAAGCAAAATGCATTATGAAATATTGAGTGTCATAATCTTGCGATTCATTCATTTTTTGACTATTATTGTAGTCAATAATCACTTCAATAAAAATAAGAGGGTAACTGTATTCATTGTCTGAGTTTGATTGCAGGCTATTAAAAATCAGGTGCAGTGGTGTAGCCTACATTTACAATTTGTTTCGTAAGGAAAACATTTGTGTCTGCTAATGTTCGATTTCAAATGGTTTATTAATGGAAAGGGTATGGCTCCCGAAACAATCTTAGCCAAAATAGCATCGTTTTTTTCTCTCTCCTCAACACTTTCTTGTAGCCTTTTTGTAAGCTAATACCAATCATAAAAGTAATGCTTGCTAGGCAATCTTCTTCATAAGAAACAACATTCGTAAAGTGAAACACTTTGTAGTTATTATAGCAGAGACTGAGACACATGAGAGCAGGTTGAAAAAACGAAGGGAACGAAAGCTGTGGGAGCACGCACTCGTGTGTTCGCGCATGCACAACTGATCCGGCCCGCATTAAGTTGCATTTGGCCCATTCCGGTCCATGACCTAAAATGAGTTTGACACCCCTGCTGTACAGAGTTTGTACGTTCTGCATGGGTTTCCTCCAGGATCTCTGGTTTCCTCCCACACTCCAAAGACGTACAGGTTTGTTGGTTAATTGGCTTGGTATAATTGTGAATTGACCCTGGTGTGTGTAGGATTGTGTTAAAGTGTGGGGATTGCTTGTCAGCATGGATTCGGTGGGCCGAAGGGCCTGTTTCTGCACTGTATCTCTAAACTAAACTTAACTAAATCCACATAGTAATCCTCTGGGCCCATCCTACCATTTTTACACTTTGTGTCAACCCTCCCTCACCAATCGGTTGCCCACATCCCCAACATATATCCAGATGGACATCATGACCAAGGCCCAACCCACAAATATGCAACCTGTTCCTAATCCACCCCCCTTCAATAGCAAATTTCAAAACAACATTTCCTCACATCAAGCACCCTGACAATCATCCATCTTCACCTTACACAGCCCTGCTCCCTTCTCTCCCATCATCACCATGTATAATCCTGATCCCTCCCGACTCCAACTCTGCATCGTCCCACTCCCAACAACCTCCTCCGTCTCACACGTACTATCACACTCCCCAATCCCCAGTCCAAACCCATATCACCCCACTTCCCCAAACCCCACCAAAGAATCAACCTGCTCCCTGATCCTAACAACTGCATGCCATCCTGCTCACCTATCTCCCATTCCCACCAAACACAGTCCTGCTCCCCAATTTCTCCTCTTCGTCATGTTTTCCAGTTCACAACCACCCTGCCTCCCCATAACCAATCCTGTCCACGTCCTTTTTTTTTACCAGTGCCGTCCTGTTCCCTGATACTTCCCACAAGTGCTGCCCACCTTCCCAATTCTGCCACCCCCTCTCTTCCCCACAATTAATGCTGCATCTCCCAAAGTCCTGGAATGCCACCTATGAATCTAGGAAGGTAGCTAACCTAAGGTCTCTCCCTCAGCCTTCCCTTACACCCTGACTCAGGCGAGGAGGGCCAAGTTTCAAAAGTGGAAAGCCTGGTAACCCGTAACTAAAGTGTCCGGTTGCAGTCGCCACAGGATTATGTTGCAGCAAAGCACGACTGAAAGAGTTGTTGTTCCAACGTCATCCCTTTACAGTGCCCCAGAACTCGTCAGGAAATCTGCACTAAGACCTGCGGAAACGGAAACCACAGCAATTTCTCCCGAGAACAGCTGAATCATTTCTCCAGAAAAATACAGTGAGCAGGAGGATAGAGGACAGCGCATACAATCCATTACAGTCACCACGCAGGGAGTCACTGACAGGGGATTTACGCCAAACTCTCATAGTTACCACCATATTTGCAACAAAATAAGGAATAAAGTGTGTGCAGAAAACACGGAGGTAGTTGAGGCAGGGACTAACCCAACATTTAAGAAGCAGTTAGACAGGCACATGGATTGGACAGGTTTGGAGGGATATGGACCAAATGCTGGCAGGTGGGACTAGTGCAGCTGGGACATGTTGGCCGGTGTGGGCAAGTTCACTCTATGACATGCACCCAGTTCCTGACTCCAGTCACGTATCTTCTCTCTAAGACTGCAGGGATGTCTATAGTGAATAAATTTCCCTGTCACATCATTTTAAATCATCTGCACTGCTGTAGGTGCGGCACGGTGGCGCAGCGGTAGAGTTGCTGCATTACAGCAAATACAGCGCCGGAGACCCGGGATCGATCCCAACTATGGGTGCTGTCTGTAAGGAGTTTGCACGTTCTCCCCGTGACCTGCGGAGGTATTCTCCGAGATCTTCAGTTGCCTCCCACACTCCAAAGACGTTATAGGTTAATTGGCTTGGTAAACGTAAAAATGTTTCTTAGTGTGGGTAGGATAAGGTTAATATGCGGGGATTGCTGGTCGGCGCGGACTTGGTGGGCCGAAGGGCCTGTTTCCATGCTGTATTTGTAAACTAATGGATTATCATATTGCAAGACCATGAAGACAGTTTCACTAGTAGCAGACATTATTATGGAAGGTAAATCATAACATCTGGTTACAACTACTGACACTTCATTTACAAGGATGCAATTTCTTAAAGTAAAATCACATTTTACTTTAAAAAGTAAAAACCATAAAGAAACAGGCTGATTCGAAGTAACGGTGTTTATTTAGCTCTTGATGGGCCGAATGAACTCATTCTGCTCCTAAGTCTAATGTCTAATGGTCTCTTCCCATCACCTCTCGCCCTTTTATTCACACTTTCAATTGGAAAACCAGCATTCCACAGAATAAATGGAGAGAAGATTCTGAGGATAGGACTGACATTGCATGTTCTAGTTTTTAGCTTTGGTTTGGAGATACAATGCCGAAACAGGGCCTTCTACTGGAAAAATCCCCTCCTCATCCACTGTAACTAGGTCTTTAATTGAGAAAGTCCAGTGGATTAAGTCTTAAATGGGGTGATAATCACCAGAATAAGGGAAGATGATCCCAGGAGTGATCACTTAAAATGGTATTATGAACACCACAATAAATTTAATGATCCTATTTTAGAAAGTGGTAAACAGGACATAATTGCTGAAAGTGCACTTCAAGTAAAATTTTGAAACCTATTAAAATTAAGCATACAACATCTTCTCTACCCAAATTGTTTTTTCCCCCCTGCACTGTAGCCATCCTGTATCTGTTGACATGTAATTACTTCCCGTGCCAGCATCCGCAATTGGCAGCTCACAGATAAGAGAGTATTATTATACTGTGGCCCTTTCCCAGAGGATGTAGTATGGCTTCTTACCACTCAGCAGAACAGGGAAAATTAACCATGTCCAAAGACATGTACCAGCGCTGCTAAACTGTGTTGCTATTCCAAAATAGTGTCCTTTCCAGGATTCATCCACTTGGTCTACTGAAACCGTACAATTTAGATTAAATCAGGAACTAAAATGCATGCCTTGCAGAATTTACTAAAGCTTAAATCCCAACTGTAGGAAACTACAAAGAAAGAAATGTACATGGTTATCGATATTGAAAGCAGTAGCCACCAAATCCAATGTTGGGCCTCACTTCTGAAGGGCACTGCAGCCAATGTCCAACAAAGCTAACTTTCTTTCTTAAATTGGCTCATCGAATTTGACATTTCCTTTCAACGCACTCCCAATGATTTAAGACTAATGGTGTCATTGGCTTGTTCTTCTAATTTAGAGGTTTGACGCACAGAGTCTCTTGCCCAGAGTAGGGGAATTGAGAACCAGAGGGCATAGGTTTAAGGTGAAGGTGGGGTGGGGGGAGGGGGAAAGATTTTATAGGAATTTGAGGGGTAACTTTTTCACACAAAGGGTGGTGGGTGTTTGGAACAAGCTGCCGGAGGAGGTTGTTGAAGCAGGGACTATCGCAAAATTTGTACATTCTCTCTGTGAACATACAGGTTTACTCCGGGTGCTCTGGATTCCTCACATCTTCCAAAGACTTGCCACAGGGAATAAATATTGATGTAGGTTGATAGCAAAAAGAATCGATGGGAAGTTGATAGGCAAGTGTGTGATAGAGAGATAAGAGTGCAGATGCTGGAAAAACAAAGGCTGGAGGAACCAGGCAGCATCTGTGTAGGGAAATGGACAGATGCCGTTTTGGGTCGCAACCCATCTTCAGTCTGAAGAAGGGGGGGAGGGGGGTTATGGGGGAGGGGTTGTGTGTGGGGGAGGGGGTGTGGGGGGAGGGGTGTGGGGGATGTGGGGGAGGGGGGTGTGGGGGAGGAGGGGTGTGGGGGAGGGGGTGTGGGGGAGGAGGTGTTTGTGGGGGAGGGGGTTATGTGTGGGGGAGGGGTGTGTGTGTGTGTGTGTGGGGAGGAGGGGATGTGTGTGGGGGAGGTGGGGTGTGCGGGTGGTATGTTGTGGGCGGAGGCGTGTGGGCGGGGGGGGGGGTTTGTGGGGGAGGTTGCGATGGCGGGGAGGGGTGGGGTGTGGTCGCCCTCTGGTCACTCCACACTCTGGTCACTCCGCACCTTCAGCTTTCAGCCTCACTCTGCTCACACTGCACTCTGCTCACGCTGCACTCTGCACACGCTGCACTCGCACTCTGCGCTCTCCACACTAGCACTCTGCTCACTCCGCTCCATCAGCTTTATTCTCCTCGCCGCCGATGATTGACAGCGGGTTCTGGTAGGGACGTTTTTTACGATTTTTAAACCTTCATAACTTTTGTAATATTCCACCGATCAGCACAGGAAAATGGCGAGTAAGGTGGCGAAAAATCGTGGCGCTATCGGGAAACGTTTTTTGCGCAAATGTTGAAACAACGCACACTGAAAGAGGACAAGATGAGAATTTTAGAGATAGATAGATAGATAGATAGATAGATAGATAGATAGATAGATAGATAGATAGATAGATAGATAGATAGATAGATAGATAGATAGATAGATAGATAGATAGATAGATAGATAGATAGATAGATAGATAGATAGATAGATAGATGAAGAGGAATGTATTTAGTCAGTGGTGAATCTGTGGAATTCATTGCCACAGATGGCTGTGGAGGCCAAGTCATTAGGTATCTTTAAGGTGGAGATTGACAGATAGTTGATTGGCAAGGGCATCAAAGGTTATGGGGAGAAGGCAGGAGAAAGGGATTAAGAGGGAAAGGTAGATCAGCCATGATTGAATGGTGGAGTAGACTCGATGGGCCAAATGGCCTAACTGCTCCAATGACTTATGGAACGTATGATATTGTAAGATAAGTGGGACTAATGTAGTTGGAACATGTTGGCCAGTGTGGGCAAGTTGGTTTCCATGCTGTATGACTCTATGACTCTTTAAGAAATGGTGAGTGGCAATCAGGTGTTGAGTAGGAAGATGAGTTCCAATCACCAGAGAGCATACATTTTGGTAACCATGTTAAGGGATAACTATTAGCCACGATCATAGGGATAACACCCTGATCACTGCTTCAAGGTAGCAGGGTAGGTATATCTTTTCCAACCATCAGGGAGAGCAGGTCAGCCTCATTTCATGCAACATCTAAGTTGTCTCTCAGTATGTACTGGGACACCTTTGGACCTACGTTTCTGGAGAACAACACAGGACTTGAACACACAACCTTCTGACTCAGAGGCAGTAGGGCTACCCACTGAGCAACAGCTGGCACAATAAGGGGCAACATTAAAACCAGGCTGAAACAATGTTTTGTAAAAGCTGATACACTTGAGAACCCAAATGAATAACTGAGCACAAATACAAGGTTGTGTATCCAATTCAAACAGTGAATCACCACAGTCCTAAATGAATTGGTTGATGCTGGAAATGATTTAGACTGAATCATGGGCCTGGAAATAAAGACTTCCCTTAAAAAACATAATTTGCAGCTGGAAAAATCCAGAGAATAGAGACTGAATGAATCATTGCTATTTAATGGAAAGGTTTACTTGATCTTGATTTCTTTTAAAGAGAAATGGGGCTACCCAGTATCCTGAACACAGTATAGCATGGGTTGCATTAAAAGCAAACACTGATAAATGAAGGAACAAATGTAGGATAAATGTTTTAACTTGCAACCACAGCTTCTTCTGAGTCTATGGGGGAATTCCAGACGTCTTGTTATGGCTCCTTGCATAACCCTCTCCCTGTCTTTCCCCCACTCCAGGTTACATTTTCCATTCTCCAGACATTCTCCAAACTCTCGCTCAGAGTTTTGATTTTTACTTTGATAATTGTATCCAACCAACTTGTTGATACGTCTATCTTCACTCTCCTTCAAAACTTCTATTTTGCCCCAAATTTAATTCTACCTCGTTGATTTACTTCTGCCAATGGTTTATTTCATGGAATCTTCTTCTTCTTATCGAGTCCACATCACAAGTTTAGAAATTGTTCAGCAAGGGCTAAAACACACCTCTTGGCATCTGCATACAATGGTGACTGTCTTGTGCTTCTTGTGCATGGTGGTGGAAAGATTGGTGGAAACAGGGCCGCAACCTGGACGCTCTATCCTTGACCCCATTTCATGGAGTCATAGAGTGATACAATGGCCCTTCGGTCCAACTTGCCCACACCGATCTATATGTCCCATGTACACTAGTCCCATCTGCCTAAGTTTGGCCCATATCCCTCCAAACCTGTCCTATCCACATACCTGTCTAATTGTACATGTTGTAATTGTAATTATACAATGAGGATTTCCACCCTCATTTTCATCTCATCTCCCCTTCCACACCCTTTAACCATAAAATCAATCAGTCCTTTTGTACCTTCTTCCCATATATATGGGCCCTGTTACAATCCCTGCCGAGAGCTGAATTATGCAGTTGTGGAATCATGACACAGCAATGGGCATGTAGCTGAAGAACAAAGAGCAGACCTGCACCAAGGCATGAACATACCCTTTTAAAATGTATATACCAAACCACACCAAAGAGCATCCATCCATCTAAAGGCATTTCCCTGTAACATTATACTCCTGCAAATGCACATCCACTGTAAAATGTTACCCCACCAAGAGGTATGTACCTCAGATATTATACTTCAGCTGGGTCCATGCACCAATAAAATTATGTAACTGCACAGACACAGTCTGAAGAAGGGTCTCGACCCAAAACATCACCCATTTCCTTCTCTCCAGAGATGCTGCCTGTCTCGCTGAGTTACTCCAGCTTTTTGTGTCTACCATAGTAATAAACTCCAGCAATGGGCACGGGCCTTTGGATCTCTATCATAAACAAAGTCTCAATCCTCCCGATACAGCCCAGACCATCACACAAACCAACCTCCCTTCCATTGACTCAGTTTACACGCTGCCTCAGCAAGGTCAGCAGCATCATCAAGGATGAGTCGATTCCTGGCCACTCCCTCATCTCCCCTCTCCCATCAGGCAAAAGGTATAGAAATGTGAAAACACACACCACCAGATTCAGGGACAGTTTCTTCCCAGCTGTTATCAGTCAACTGACCCATCTTACCAACAACTAGAGTGCAGTCCTGAACTATTATCTATCTCACTGGAGATCCTTGGACTAACTTTGAGATCGAACATTACTGGCTTTATCTTATACTAAACGTTATTCATGTTATTCCCTTTATCATGTATCCTTT
>JAXLNO010004814.1:0-32242 GCA_038087875.1 Malacoraja senta
ATTAGAAGAACAAATGTGCCAGGAGATTGCAGACAGCTGCAGGTCAAATTATGTTGTTGTAGTAGGGGATTTTAAAGAGCCTGTCCCACTGCGGTGACCTAATCTGTGAGTTTAGAAGAGATTGCTCTCGACTCAAACTCGCAGCATGGTCGACACATGGTCCTAGGAGGTCCTATGAGATCACTGGAACTCTTCTTCATGCTCCAGGGAAGTTCCCGAATACTCGCGGCCTCAGTTAGGTTGCAGAAAACTTTTCAGCATGTTGAAAAGTTTTCCGTGAGTAAAATTTGGTTGGCATGGTTCTTTTTAACTCGTAGTGCAGTGGAGTGGGGTCGCTATTTAGTTACAGACAGTCGAGGGGCCGCCGTAGGCAATCTCCTTCGCTGACCGGGCATTTTGATTGGCTCATTGGAGTTTCAGGACCAAGGAAAACCTACTGGTCGGTAAAATGCCCGCTTAACTTTATTATCTATCTTCTATCTTCTATCTATTATATAAAACTCTGTGGCTGTCATCCGTCTGTACGTCTGTACTTCAACGTCCTGCTTGACTTGTGCCACGCAGCCCCTTTGATACCGCCCTACGCCCATGCAGCACGCGGAAACGCCGATATTTTTTACCGTTTCTAAAGAGATTACATTTATCTTTATTAAATTTGGTTGTGTTTATGTACACTTTTTTAATTAAAATACTTCTCCCCCCCCAAACCAAACATTTCAAAATGTTTAAAAAACAGCTCAGCCATAGAATGTTAGTAAAGATTCCGTTGTGTGATCTTTTTACATATGCCTTTGCAGCAGCCCCAGCCCCAGCCCCTCCCCCCAACCCCCGCAGCCTGTGTCGAAGGGCGTCGCCACGTGTGGGGGTGATAGGAAATGGGGAAATTGTGAGCATTGAGCATTGTGACATCACAAAACGGAACCTTCATTTACATTCTATTGCTGAGAGCTGTTTTTTTTTAACATTTTGAAATTTCCCCATTCCCTATCACCCCCACACACGTGGCGACGCCCTTCGACACGTGTGACAAATCGGAATGATCCATTTACATATGCCTTTGCAGCAGCCACAGCCCCAGCCCCTCCCCCCCCACCCCCGCAGCCCAATTCCCTATCACCACCACCAACCGAGGATTGGGGGTGATAGGGAATGGGGAACAGATGGACTGTCCCTACCCCTCATACTTCAACTCTCCCTCCCCACTCTTCCCCTCTCTCCTCTCCCCCTCCGTCCCCTCCCACACCCTCTCTTCCCCTCCACCACCCCTCTTCACCCCCATCTCCCCCCCACCTCCTTCCCTCTCTCTTGCACCACTCCCCGCTACCCCTCTGCCCCTCACTCACACTCTTCCCCTCTCCCTCCCCCCTCCCTCTCTCCCTCTCTTCCCCCCTACTCCTCTCCCCTTCCCCTCATCCCCTCTCTCCACCTCTAACATCTCCTCCCCCCTCTCCCCCCTTCCTGCCCTCCCTGCTCTCCTCCCACTCCCCACTCTCCACCCCTTCCCTCTCCCCCACCCTGCTCTCTTCTCCCTCACCAATCTCTCCCCTTTCCTCCTCCCCCTCTCCCCACCCTCCCCCTCTCCTCTCTCTCTCCCCACCCCGTCTCCCTCTCCCCTCTTCTCTCCCCACCCCGTCATCCTCTCCCCCCTCCCCCCCTCCCCCGAGTGTGTTTGGGGGTGGTTAGTGTGAGTTTGGGGGGTGGTTAGTGTGAGTGTGATGCCGCAGCCCCCGCCCCCCCTCCCCGCAAACACGCGTTGGGAAAACAGCCCACCAACAGTCCCTCTGTCTTTAAGACGGAACTGCAGATGCTGGAAAATCAAAGGTACACAAGAAAAGCCTGTATAACCTCAGCGGGTGCAGCAGCATCTATGGATCGAATGAAATAGGCAACGTTTCAGGAGAAAACTCATCTAAGGATGGGCTTCAGCCCAAAGCGTTGCCTATTCCTTCGCTCCATAGATGCTGCTGCACCCGCTGAGGTTATACAGGTTTTTCTTGTGTACATTTGATTTTCAAGCATCTGCAGTTCCGTCTTAAACAGCTCTCATCAATAGAATGTTAATGAAGGTTCAGTTTTGTGATGTCACAATGCCCAATGCTCAAAGATGTCAAATCGAAATGGACCCATTTACATATGCCTTTGCAGCAGCCACAGCCCCAGCCCCTCCCCCCCCCCACCCTCGCAGCCTGTGTCGAAGGGCGTCGTCACGTGTGTGGCAATAGAGAAAGAGGATTGGGGGTGATAGGGAATGGGAAACAGATGACTGTCCCTACCCCTCCTACTTCAACTCTCCCTCCCCACTCTTCCCCCTCTCTCTCTCCCCTCCCTCCCCTCCCCCACCCCCTCTCTTCCACCACCCCTCTTCACCCCCATCTCCCCTCCCACCCCCTTCCCCTCTCTCTTGCACCTCTCCCCACTACCCCTCTGCCCCTCAATCTCCACTCTTCCCCTCTCCCTCCCTCCTCCCCACCTCTCTCCCTCCACCCTCCCTCTCTCCCTCTCTTCCCCCTTCTCCTCTCCCCTTCCCCTCATCCCCTCCCCCCCTCTCCCCCTTACTGCCCTCCCCGCTCTCATCCCACTCCCCACTCTCCTCCCCCCTCCCTCTCACCCACCCTGATCTCTCCTCCCTCCCCAATCTCTCCCCTTTCCTCCTTCCACTCTCCCTTCCGTCTCCTACTCCCTCCCTCCCTCCCCCTCCCCTCCTCTCCCCAACCCCGTCTCTCCTCCCCCCTCCCCCCGCCTGTATGTTTGGGGGGTGGTTAGTGTGAGTGTGATGCCGCAGCCGCAGCCCCCCCCCCCCCCCAAACGCAAGGTAAACAAAAAAATGAAGTATAAACTCAGCGGGTGCAGCAGCATCTTTGGATCAAAGGAAATAGGCAATGTTTCATAACAAAACACGTCTGAAGATGGGTTTCGGCCACAAACATTGCCTATTTCCTTTGCTCCATAGATGCTGCTGCACCCGCTGAGTTTCACCAGCTTTTTTGTTGTACCAGTCTCTCTGTCTCTCCCCTCTCTCTCTCTCTCTCTGCCCTTCTCTCTTCACAGCCCGCAGCTCAACTCATGAACACCCGCTCAAAACCCCCCTCTTCACCTATCTCCCACATCCTCTCCTTCCTCTCTCCACACCCTCCTCTCTCTCCCCCTTCCTCTACCCCATTCTCTCGCCCCTTCCTCTCCCACCCTCCTCCTCCCCCTCTTCAAATGTTTTTAATTCTAACATTAAATTTTCTCTCTCTGCCCCCCCCCTCTAGACGCACCTGAGAGGTGAGGGCTATTCGTCAGTGGATAGGATGGAGATGGGATAAAAGAAGCAAATTAAAAAATTAAGATAATATCAAGGGTTTTGATGAGTGTGTGTGTTTGTGGGTGCCAGATTCCAACCCCGCAACCGTGCTTTGGAGGAAAGGGGGTGGTTAGTGTAACGCCACAGCACCCCACCCCCCACCCGCAAACGCACGTTCGGTGTCCAGACCTAACGAGTCTGCACTTGGTCTAGTCTATTATATAAAACTGTGGCTGTCATCCGTCTGTACGTCTGTACGTCCAACGTTCTGCTTAACTTGTGCCATGCAGCCCTTTGATACCGCCCTATGCACGCACGCGGAAACGCCGATATTTTTTACCGTTTCTAAAGAGATTACGTTTATCTTTACGAATAGACAATCCTGATTAAATTTGGTCTTTTTTATGTACACTTTTTAAAATAAAATACTTCTCCCCCCCCACCCCCAAACATTTCAAAATGATTAAAAAAACATCTCAGCCATAGAATGTTAGTAAAGATTCCGTTGTGTGATGTCACAATGCCCGATGCTAACAGATGTCCAATCGGAATGGATTCATTTACATATGCCTTGGCAGCAGCCCCAGCCCCAGCCCCTCCCCCCAACCCCACAGCCTGTGTCGAAGGGCGTCGCCACGTGTGTGGGGGTGATAGGGAATGGGGAAATTTCAAAATGTTTAAAAAAACAGCTCTCAGCAATAGAATGTTAATGAAGGTTCCTGTTTTGTGATGTCACAATGCCCAATGCTCAAAGATGTCCAATCGAAATGGACCAATTTACATATGCCTTTGCAGCAGCCACAGCCCAGCCCCTCCCCCCCACACCCGCAGCCTGTGTCGACCCTCTCAACCCCCCCCCTTCACCTATCTCCCACATCCTCTCCTTCCTCTCTCCACACCCTCCTCTCTCTCCCCCTTCTCTCCCCCTTCCTCTCCACCCTCCTCCTCCACCTCTTCAAATTTGTTTAATTCTAAAATAAATTTTCTCTCTCTGCCACCCCCCCCTCTAGACGCACCTGAGAGGTGAGGGCTATTCTTCAGTGGATAGGGTGGAGATGGGATAAAAGAAGCAATTAAAAAATTAAAATAATATCAAGGGGTGTGATGAGTGTGTGTGTTTGTGGGTGCCGGATTCCGTGCTTTGGAGGAAAGGGGGTGATTAGTGTGACACCACAGCCTTCCCCCCCACCCCCCCCCCCACAAACGCACGTCCGGTGTCCAGACCCAACGGGTCTGCTCTTGGCCTAGTACTTCTTAAAAGTGTCTCCACTCCTTCTCCCCCCCGCTTCTCTCCCCCTTCTCCCCTTCTCTCCCCTTCTCTCCCCTTCTCTCCCCTTCTCTCTCCTTCTCTCTCCTCTCTCCTCTCCCCTCTCTCCCCTTCTCTCCCCTTCTCCCCCCCCCTCCGCGCTCTGTAAAGGACTTACCGTTGTGCAGCTGTTTTACCTTCCTGTTCATTGCGGGTGTGAATTTCAGACAGCGCTCCCCCGCTTTCCCTGGCCTCCGCCTTTGCGATGTGTTTTGTGTGTGTGTGTGTGTGTGGTCGGTCGATCCAGCTCGCGGTTTCAATGTGGACGGTCGATCCAGCTCAAGGCTTTCCAGGCGAGTGCCCTCGAGCTTCAAGGTCGAAGATAGTCTTCTTAACTCGCGGATTAGGTCGCTGCAGTGGGACAGCCCCTTAACTTTCCAATATAGACGGGGAAAATCATAGTGTGAATGGTTCAGATGGGGTGCAATTCCTCAAAAGTGTCCAGGAGAGTTTTCTTAAGCAGTATGTGGAGGCCCTCACATGTGAGAAGGCAACGCTGGATCTAGTATTGGGAAATTGGGAAGGGCAAGTTAATGAAGTGTGTGTGGAGGAGCCTTTTGGGACGAGTGACCACAGATCGATTAGGTTTAAGATAGTTATGGATAGGACGGAGAGGGTCCACGTGTTAAAATGTTTAACTGGGGTAAGGCCAACTTTGAGGGTATGAGAAAAGGTCTCGCTCAAGTTGACTGGAGCAGGTTATTTGAGGGGAAAGGAACATCAAGTGGGATGTTTTAAAAGTGTGCTGAAGAAAGCTCAGAATATGTATGTCCCCGTTAGAGTGAAGGGCAAAGCAGGCAAACGTAAGGAAGATTGGCTGACGAGGGAATTTGAGCATTGTTCAAAAACAAAAAAGGATACATGGGACAGGTAAAGGCAGCTGGGATCAAGTGTATCCCTGGATGTGTTTTGGGAGCTAAGGAGTAAACTGAAAATGGAGATAAGAAGGGCAAAAGGGGCCAGGAGATAGCTCTGGCGGGTAACATAAAGGACAATCTAAAAGATTTTATAAATACATAAGGGGGAAAAGGGTAACTAGAGAGAGAGTGGGACCTCTCAGGAATCAATGCGGTCACCTCTGTGTGGAGCCACAGGAGATGGGCAAGGTCCTCAATGCGAATTTCTCCTCTGTATTTACCGAGGAGAAAGACAGTAGGACGGAGGAACTTGGGGCAGTCAATGGAAGTATCTTGAGAGCAGTCAGTGTTACCGTTGAAGAAGTACTGGAGGTACTGTCGTGTATGAAGGTAGACAAATCTCCAGGGCCTGATCAGATATATCCGAGAACATTGCGGGAAACTAGAGAGTAAATTGAGGGAGCCCTGGTTGAAATTTACGAGTCGTCTTTAAATACAGGAGAGGTGCCAGAAGACGGAAGGATGGCAAATATTGTGCCTCTTTTCAAGAAGGGCTGCAGGGAAAATGCTGGGAACTAAAGACCGGTGAGCTTAACACCTGTCGTTGGAAAGTTACTAGAGAGGATTCTGAGGGATAGGTTATACAGGCATTCGGATGGGCAAGGTCTGATTAGGGATAGTCAGCATGGTTTTGTACTTGGGAGGTCGTATCTCACAAATCTGATTGAATATTTTTGAAGACGTGACCAAAAAGGTCGATGAGGACAGAGCTGTAGATGTTGTGTACATGAACTTCAGTAAGGCATTTGACAAGGTTCCACATGGTAGGCTGCTCTGGAAGGTTAGATCATATGGGATCCTAGGAGAGATAGCTGAATGGATAGCAAATTGGCTCCATGGAAAGAAGCAGAGGGTGATGGTGGAAGGTGCTTCTCGGACCGGAGGCCTGTGACGAGTGGTGTGCCTCAGGGTCCGGTGCTGGGACCGTTATTGTTTGTCATCTACATCAATGATTTGGTTGAGAAAGACAGGGCAAGATTAGCAAGTTTGCTAATGATACAAAGAGTGTGTGGTTTTTCAGATAATGAAGATGGTTGTGAAAGATTGCGGCAGGATCTGGATCGATTAGCCAGGTGGGCTGAGGAATGGTTGATGGAATTTAATACAGAGAAGTGTGAGGTGTTGCATATTGGGATGTTGAACTCAGTAAATGGTAGGCCTCAGTGGGTAGTTATAGAGCAGAGGGATCTAGGAGTACAGGTGGGTGGTTCTTTAAAGGTCGAGTCGCAGGTGGATAAGGTGGTCAAAAAGGCTTTGGCACTTTGGCCTTCATCAGTCAGTATTGAGTATAGAAGTTGGGAGGTCGTGTTGCAGTTGTATAAGATGTTGGTGACAGCGCATTTAGAATATTGTGTTCAGTTCTGCGCACCATGTTATAGGAAAGATATTGTCAAGCTTGATAGGGTTCAGAAAACACTGAGGATGTTGCCAGGATTAGAGAGTGTAAGCTACAGGGAGAGGTTGAGTAGGCTGGGTTTCTATTCCATGGAGCGCAGGAGGATGATGGGTGATCTTATAGAGGTGTATAAAATGATGAGAGGAATAGATCGGGTAGATGCACAGACTCTTGCCCAGAGTAGGGGAATCGAGGACCAGACGACATAGGTTCAAGGTGAAGGGGAAAAGATTTAATGGGAATCCGAGGGATAACTTTTTTCACACAAAGGGTGTATGGAACAATCTGCCAGAGGAGGTAATTGAGGCTGGGATTATCCCATCATTTAAGAAACAGTTAGGTACATTGATAGGACAGGTTTGGAGGGATATTGACCAAGCGCAGGCAAGTGGGACTGGTGTAGCTGGGACATTGTTGGCCGGTGTGGGCAAGTTGGGCCAAAGGCATGTTTCCACACTGTATCACTCTATGACTCCATGACTCTATCTCATTGATACTTACCGAATAGTGAAAGGCCTGGATAGAGTGGATATGGAGAGAATATTTCCACTGGTGGGATAGTCTAGGACCAGAGGGCACAGAAGAAAAGAATGAACCTTTAGAAAGGAGATAAGGAGGAATTTCTTTAGTCAGAAGATGATGAATCTGTGTAATTCATTGTCACAGATGGCTGGGTATTTTTTGGGTATTTTTTAAAGTGGAGATTGACAGATTCTTCATTAGTAAGGGTGTCAAGGCTTATGGGGAGAAGAGAGGAGAATGGGGTTGAGAATGAAAGATAGATCAATCATGATCGAATAGTGGCATAGATGTGATGGGCCGACTGGCCTAATTCTGCTCCTATGACTTATGAACTTTGTGCAATAATTTTAATTCAGTAAAGATAGTGATTCAGGTTGTCTATTCATTATCAACTCTGAGTACTTCTCAAAGACAATATCCAATTGATAATTCAATTTCTGGAATAGAGTTCCCCTACGGCCATCTAGTACTGGCCTTGATGGTGAGTCTTGGATGCTGAGCATTGACACTTAATATGACCGCAGAGAATAAATCTGCTTATCCTGATTCCATAATGTATATCTATAAAGGACTCTAATTTTGTTTAATTTTCAAAATTGGCCAGCAGTAAGATTTACTGTATACGCAGAACTGAAGAAGATCACATAACAAAACAGACATTGAACCTAATTCCTCCTAGTTTGCATTGAGAATAAAATATACTGCCTAAAAATCCTGCTATCTGCACATTCTAGTTAAAACACTTTGGGAGGTCAAATAATCCAATGCTCCAAAAATATGGACAACAGGAAAAAAGAATGCAAGGTGCAGGAAATCAGTGCCCATGGGTCAGGGACAAAACAACATATTGTGCGTTGATTAACGTTTCTATCATCACAATTCTGCTCGTGCATCTGGCTTGAATTTGTAAATAAAGTTTGTGTTTAATTTCACAAGACCGGCGCTCTCTTTTGTTCCTTCAACAGCTCTCCAATACAAGGAAATAATAAGAGTAGGAGCAGTGAGGTTTCGCAACTGCTTTTGATCTAATTCAACAATCCTGTCTTTGTTAAAGATAAGTAAGCTTCAGATCTGATGCTTTAAAGCTGTGATATGCCATATTTATACAGGGATTGCTTTCAAATGTGCCAGAGGATATGTGATCTGTGTAACTGCTTACAGCACCAGCTGCTCATATGGGATTGGATGTATCCTGCAGCTGTTCTGGTTTAACAGTTGGTTAACCCTGATGTTACTTTGGGGTTAATATGAACATATTGTGCCACTGGTTTGAAAATAAGGATCAAAATGATTTGTATCAGACTTTTGATTATATTCTTTGATGGATTTGAGTTTGCAAATTCTCCTCTTCCACTGCCCAGTGCATCAGTGAGTTGAATCTTGAACTGAGAAGACCTGATGCATATGGTGTTCATCTTTAGGCAATGTAGAAGCACTGAAACATCTGAACTCTAAATCAACAAACCTGAACTTGAAGTCAGGCTTCCTTAACTGAGATATTGTGCACAGAGTTGAAAAATGGTTACTATTTTGTGTGAACTTAGTCACAATTTACAAATGTGTTTTTAAACTTAAAATATGTTTCTAAATTTCACATCATGATTTTTTATTTAAAAAATATATAATGGTCAGAGAATGTAATGATCAGAGAGTGATGTAACTGAAAGGGTAACACTGAATCAGGAAACTGAAATTGGAAACTGAAGGAACCATATACATTTCTGTAGATGAATAAATATTACATCATTATTTAAATGTCAGCAATACTGTAAAGTTTATAGGATGCTAATTGGAAAACATTTACCAAATCTCCATTAACGATGTCAGTCTTTACTCCTAGCACATGAACATCATAAAGCAAATTTCCAGTCAACATCTTTAGTAATAACAATATCAAGCACAGAATTAAAGCAAAATGATTAAAATACCTTGTAAAATAAAGCTGGCAAAAATAAAAATGTTATGTCTGAAGCATAATCAAATTAAGGAATTGAAAAGATTGCTATAAATCACAGAATTTTTAGCTCTTGCAATTTATGTTGTTTGCTGAACCACTTAATGTCATTGCTGCAGGATGTATATTCTAGGTATCTACCGGCACATACTGTATTTATGCATTCTATCACAGTAACAGATGTTCATGTGTTATATTTATCTTCAATTTTAAATTAGATATTATCTTTGCACTCCTTATGTTCAATGTGTCAGAATATTAAATATTAAAGATTTTAAATCTAAACAGTACATATTAGAGAATGGAAGGTATTGAATATCAAGCAGTAATTCAATCTGTCGGTTCTGCTGAAGTTCATATAAATGGCTCAGGCTTCTTTCTGAGAACTTGTGGCGATGATGTCATCTAAATTGCCTGATTGAATGTCTTGCAACTCGCTGCCAACCATTTACTAGCATGTTGAGTTATTATTTTGTTTAAATCTTAAAAAAGACATTGGAAGTATAAAACATGTTTAATTTGCTCTGCAGATTTATCTTTTTGAAGTATTATGAAATGCATTGTCACTAAAGTAATTTATTAATGCATGATGTCAGTCGTGGCTCATCGAGTTAGAACTCCTTGGGTACAAATCCCATATGAGGTAGCCTGACATTGCAATAAAGTACTGTAGGAATGCAACTGTTTCGCAGCTGCTGTCTTTCTGACCCCACCCCCACCCTCTCTTCCCCTGCAGATGGATGCAACAGATCCTGCAGCACTTTATCAAACAGAACTCCGATGCAAGTTATATAGACTAAGATTGCGAAGGTCAAAAATAACAGAAGAAGTGGTCTAGACATTGCTATTAAAAAAATTAAAGATAGTACCAGATCAAACAAAAAGGTTGATAATGTTGCCAAAATGCAGAAAACCTGGGAAGATTTCAGAATTGAACAAAAGACTAACATTAATGAGGAAAAGCAGAGTAGAATGCAAGTGCAGTCCAGTGAGAAACATAAAAAAACATACTGTTAGAACTTTGTATAAAGGAGAAGATTAACCGATGAACGCAGTGAAATGTGGTAGGAAGCAAGGAGAATGGCAGAGACCTGAATCAATAATTTTGTATCTGTCTTCACAGAAGATGGCATACAAAACCTCTCAGAAATAGTTGAGGATCACCGGTCTAGAGTATGTGAGAAACTCAAAGGACTAATTCCCATAATTTCTTTGTTAAATAAGCAGGACAATACTCCTGTAGGGTACCAAAGGTGTAAACAAATTAGTACATGAAGGGGAATTAGCCATTTATGAGATCGAGAAGTGATATCTGAATCTGGTGTTCTGTATTTTGGGGTTTTGCTGTTATAGCATGGAGATAATCTGGATGCCATCTTCCAAAAATCCATGTATTCTACAATGGTTGATAGACAAAAATCATAGGATAAGAATAGACAGGTTATTTTATCTTAGGAACGTGACTAGTCAGGCACTGCAGAGTTCATTGTTGGGGCCTCAGGTGCTCACAGACTGTATCATTGATCTGGATGAGGAGATCAAACACGATGCCTCAATTATTGCTGATGATGGAATATTAGATGGCAGTGTGGGGCTTCAAAAAGGGTGTGTAAAGATTTCAGAAGATTGCAAACAGGTTAAGTGAATGTATAAAGAAAACGCTGATAGAATAGCCTGGAAAATGAGGTTATGTATGCACTTTGGTAATGAAAGCACAATTTCAGAGTATTTTGTAAATGGTGATTAATTGAAAAGTATTAATTTTCAGAGGGACCTGGAGGTCCTTGTTCACAAATAACAAAACAATAACATACAGGTTGAACAAACAGCTGGAAAGACAAACATAATGTTGGTTTTAATGCAAGAGGATTTAATTACAGAAGTTGAGACATATTGTTCCGATTATATTTGAGATTGCATCTGGAAAATTGTACACAGGTTTGATCTCCCCAACTAAGGTGAAACTTGTGATAGAGAGACTGCAATATCTCCCAGCAACATTGTTGAATGTCGAACACCCAGGATCGACGGAGATTACAAAAATTGGTGAACACTGCCCGCTCCATCACAGGTACTGACCTCCCCACCACCGGAGGGATGTTTGGAGTTACTGCCTCAAAAAGGCAGACAGCATAATCAGAGACCCACACCTGGCTACACTCTCATATCATTCCTGCCATCGGGAAGAAAGTATAGGAGTCTGAAAACTGTAATGTCCAGGTTCAGGTACAGGTTCTTCCTAATGACCATCAGGCCATTAAACTTTATGAACTCGTTTTTGCAAATTGTTTTTGCACTATATTGTATTTTTTTAATTATTGAACTTTTTTTATTTTTGTATGTTATATTATCTATTGAGTACTGTGTTTGAAAACCTGTTGTGCTGCTGCAAATAAGAATTTCAATGTTCTGTTTCAGTACATATGACAATAAAACACTTTAAACATACCTCGACTCCCCCTGGTTAAATCCCTCCCTACCTATGTTCAAGACACCTCACACGCTCTTCGTCGACTCCAGGAATTCCATTTTCTAGGCCCCCACTCCCTCATCTTCACCATGGATGTCCAGTCACTCTACACCTCCATCCCGCACCAGGAGGGTCTCAAAGCCCTCCGTTTCTTCCTCGACCGGAGAACCAACTAATCCCCGTCTACTGATACTCTCCTCCGCTGGTCCTTACCCTTAATAACTTTTTGTTTGACTCCTCCCATTTCCTCCAAAAACAAGGTGTAGCTGTGGGCATGCGCATGGGCCCTAGCTATGCCGGCCTCTTTGTAGGGTACGTCGAACAATCTTTGTTCGAGACATACCCTGGCCCACCGACTCCCATGGCTATCTGGACTACACTTCTTCCCACCCTGCTTCCTGTAAGGACTCCATCCCCTACACCCAATTCCTCCGTCCATCTGCACCCAGGATGAGGTATTCCACACCAGGGCATCGGAGATGTCCCCATTCTTCAGGGAACGGGGGTTCCCCTCTTCTACTGTAGATGAGGCTCTCACCAGGGTCTCTTCTATACCCCGTGACTCTACTCTCACTCCCCATCCCCCCACTCGTAACAAGGGCAGAGTCCCCCTTGTCCTCACCTTCCACCCTACTAGCCGTCACGTACAACAAATAATCCTCCATCATTTTCGCCACCTCCAACGTGACCCCACCACTTGCCACATCTTCCCATCTCCTCCCCTGTCTCCTTTCCACAGAGACCGCTCCCTCCGTAACCCCCTGGTCAATTTGTCCCTTCCCACCCATACCACCCCCTCACCAGGCACTTTCCCTTGCAACCGCAGGAAATGCTACACTTGTCGCTTTACCTCCCCCCTTGACTCCATTCAAGGACCCAAGCAGTCTTTCCAGGTGCAGCAGAGGTTCACCTGCACCTCCTCCAACCTCATCTATTGCATCCGCTGCTCTAGATGTCAGCTGCTCCACATCGGTGAGACCAAGCGTAGACTTGGCGATCGCTTCGCCGAACACGTCCACTCAGTTCGCAATAACCAACCTGATCTCCTGGTGGCTCAGCACTTCAACTCCCCCTCCCATTCCGAATCCGACCTTTTTGTCCTGGGCCACCTCCATGGCCAGAGTGAGGACCACCGTAAATTGGAGGAGCAGCACCTCATATTTCGCTTGGGCAATCTGCACCCCAGTGGTATGAACATTGACTTCTTTAATTTTGGGTAGTCCTTACTTTCTCCTCCCCTTATCAGCTCTCCCCCCCCCCCCTCACATCAGTCTGAAGAAAGGTTTCGGCCCGAAACGTTGCTTGTTTCCTTCGCTCCATAGATCCTGCCTCACCAGCTGAGTTTCTCCAGCATTTTTGTCTTCCGTCAATTTTTCAGCATCTGCAGTTCCTTCTTAAACTCTTAACTCTCTTGATGTATTTTCACCAGATGGATTCCTGGAATGGTCCTTTTGTGGAATGAGAAAAGACAATCCAGACTGAGCCTATAGTCTAGAGTTTAGAAAAAAGAGAGGTGATCTGATGGAAATGTACAAGCAGAAAAACAGTCCTATTAGCTTTAACATAGTTATGGATAAGGACAAGGCAGATCCGCTAGTTAAAGTTCTAAATTGGGGCAAGGCCAACTTTGAAGGTAGTAGACAGGAACTTGCATATCTTGATTGGTAGGTTGTTTGCGGACAAAGGGAAATGGGATACCTTTAGTGGGGTGTCTTTACCTGTTTGCATTTGTGAGGGTGATGATGAGCTTGGTTCTTGTACCGCTGCAGTAATTCTAGTAAAGTTGCTCCACGGTGTCACTGCGTAAGAAGTTCTAGGAGTCAGAACAAGCAACAATATAGGAGAACCTGGTCCCATAGGTCTGCAGACCTTGTTTTTCATAGCAATGGTGGTTCTGGTTTGGATAGTGGTTGCAGTATATATTTTTAGATGCACACACGACAGCCAAGGCATGCATTTGTTGGAGGGAGTGAATACTTAGGATGGTGGAATGAATGCTCATAAAGTCCAATGGTTTTGCTCGATTCCCACAAACTGTTGGAATATTGTTCGTCAGGGCTAGTGGAGAATAGGGCACTTTTAAAAAAAACATCCTACTTTGTCTACAGTGTTAAAGAAGGAACTGCAGATGCTGGAAAATCGAAAGGTACACAAAAATGCTGGAGAAACTCAGCGGGTGCAGCAGCATCTATGGAGCGAAGGAAATAGGCAACGTTTTCGGCACGAAACGTTGCCTATTTCCTTCGCTCCATAGATGCTGCTGCACCCGCTGAGTTTATCCAGCATTTTTGTGTACCTACTTTGTCTACAGTCTTGACTTGTGTCTTGTGAATGGTGGAAAGACTTCAGGGATGAATTACTTAGCTCAGGATATCAGAGTATTTGTGTGCCTACTCCTGTTAAGTTGCCTGGTGGGGTCTCAGTAATGCCATTGAGTACCATCATTGGCAAAGCAGCTGAAGATGGTTGGTTCTTAGACCCTGTTCTGGGGCCCTTCTGCACTAATATCTGGGGCTGAGATGAGTAATCTCCAACAACTACAACCGTTTTCCTTTGTATGAATTATTACTCCTGGCAGTGGAATATTTCCCCAATTCACTTCAATTTTATCAGTGCTTCTCAGTTAAATGCACAGAGGCCTTCATACATGCAGCAGCAATTCATACTCTTTCTAGCAAATCATCAAGAAACCCGATTCATTCTAAGGGCACACTGTCGCATGCCTCACTCTTACCACACTCCAGTTCAAATGTACCTGAGTGAGAAGATCCAGTTGCACAAATGGTTTGGTGTTCATTTGATGAATCGCAGTTCTGCGGAGAATTAGCCACCTGTGGCAGGGTCAGCTGTGGAGATTCAGTGTGAAGGGCAGAGCCCTGTCCAAGCGCCACTACATCCTCGAAGTATCGATGAAAATGTTAATCACTGTAGGGCTGCAGAAAACCTGCATTGTTTAGGTATGGCTTCCAAAAGCACAATCTGTGACTGCAGAGTTAATGGCCACATCAAGCATGACCTGATGTATGCTGCAGAGAATTGTGTGGATATTTTACACCAATCAAAAGATAGGTCCACGAACACTCATCAAGGGAGTCAAGTGAGTACATGTAAGATTTGACCACATACAGAAGATGGGATTAATTGGGCTTGGAATGACGTTGCATGCTAAAGATAGAGTGGTCCATGTGAATGTGGAGTGGAGAAGTAAGATATAAGCAACTAAAAGCTCGGAATGTACTGAACACAATGGACTACGTATTTTACAGTGCTCAGGACTCACCATTGAGTTCAACAACTTAAGATAACCATCCTTTCCAGTTTATTTCAGGATAGCCCTGATGAAAGAATCATCAACTGAAAAATTTGCTTTTTACTCTCCACAGTTTATGCCTGACCTAATGAGTATTTACGCCATTTTATTTTATTCTAGATTTCCAACAACTGTTTTGATTACCTTAGTTCCAGAATTTGGTACCCTTTCTGTCTTTGATTAACTCGTTCAACTTATTAGACAGATCAGCCCCAAATAAGCAGCCTTCGACACACTATCTCTATCACCACAATCACCACTAAAGCAACTCAGTTGTTCTTGATCTCCAACCTCCCTCAGGCATTGCTTGTGTTTTCTCCACCTCTTCGTATACCGTATAACTTAAAACATGATTGAGCTCTAACTTATTTATTGTACCGATGAAAGATCAACATTGTTTCTCTCTCTAATTATTGTACCTGACCTAATGAGTATGTCCATCAATTTCACTTTTTATTTCAGATTTCCAGAATGAGTCTTTTTTGCTTTTTGACTCATTTTGTTCTTCCTTTTTATCACATCAAAATCATTATTCCAACAAAATGTTCACTTAATGTCTGTCTTTGTTTAACGATACAACACGATACTATACGACAGAACTTTATTTATCCCAGGAGCGTAATTGATCTTCCAAAAGTCATAAAACACAAGATTAATGAAACATGAAATTAACGTGACGAGTGGAAAGGATTGGGGATGAGCAAAGATTGGGGGGGGGGGGGGAGGGGGATGGGGAGGGGATCCCATGACAGAAGGGGAAGGAGTTGTACAGTTTGATAGCCACAGAGAAGAAGGATCTGCATTTTGGTGGAGCCAATCTGTTGCTGAAGGTACTCCTCAGGTTGACCAGTCATGGAGGGGGTGAGTTTCGTGTTAGTTTTCTAGGTCTGCACAAAACTTGAGAGTCTTTAATTTACAACAGAAGTCTTTAATGCTTTACTCAATGCTGACAGCAAGACAAGTCAAATGTCTACTGACAGGATAAACTATATACAAAACATCTCCCTTTGTCCTGTGCAGCGCCATCTGCTGCACGGGAGGAGCAACGGGTTCTTCCACCCCATACAGTCCACCAAACATCACATTCCCCCTTTCCTGTTTGAACATCATTTAGTTGGACCTCGCTTCACTCTTTTTTTCCAGCCTTATTTGCATTTCACAACTCTTTCACAAAGGCTCAGAATCAACAGAGTTTACGTCAGTGTTCTCTTTTGAAGATATATCAGTATTTGCTTTATCTGTATGCTGTTCTTTCTCCACTTGACTGTAGTTTTTCTCGGTGGTCGTCAGCGTTTTGGATGCAAACGTGATTGGTTCTTCCTTGCCGTTCGGCGCCGTTTGTGAGATTACAGCTCCAAGACCTTATGGCGATGCATCGGCGGCCAGCGAGATCGGCTTCGATGGGTCATAGTGGACGAAACGCGTCTTCTGGGTGAGCATCTCCTTCCTGTTGCACCGTCCTGTAGAAATCAAGGCGAGCTGCGAGGAAATTTCGACTTTCTTCGGAATGCAGCTGCAAAGCTGTTGTGATTTCAGCATATGAGGCTTCAGTTACTTCTTCTGTAAGTAAATTTTGAAGCAGTGCAAAGGTTTCTGGAGACATTGATGAACACAAGAGAGCCTTCTTCCTTTGGTCAGTCGTAATTGCCATTCTTTCAAAATAAAACTCAGCGTGCGTTAAATATGACGACCACCTTTTCTCACTCGGGATCGAAACGATCGAATTGCCAAGACATGTTAGTTTGAGTTCTGTTTTTTTTTTAATAAAAAAAAAAAAAAGGCTCTTATCTGGGTCTTTGGACGCAATTCGAAGTATCCCATTCCTGACACCACTTTCGTGTTCGTTTTCTAGGTCTGCACAAAACTTGAGAGTCTTTAATTTACAACAGAAGTCTTTAATGCTTTACTCAATGCTGACAGCAAGACAAGTCAAAATGGCTGCACACACACTGTCTACCAAAGATCCTATAGCAAGCAAGGTAGATCACTCGACGAAAAAGACCTAGTACGGTCATGGGCAGATTCATGGGTAATTTTCGGCCCCATTTCCGTAACTGGCTTCCGTCTCCACACCAAAGATCCCATAGCGGAACAAAGATACTAGTGCGAAGACGGAAGACGGTTACGGAAACATCCTCATAAAAATAAAAGTTCTTTAGTAAAAATCTTCTCCTCATTTTCAGAATTATAATTTATTAACACAAACTGTTCCCCCGCAACGTTGATCACACTGCGAGTCGGGTCAGGTCGGGTCGGGTCGGGTTACTGAAATGGATGAAAAAAAGGCCCACGGTTCCTAACTCTTGAATCTCTAAATGTAGATTATGTTGTCTCTAAAAACTTTTCCAATAATTTACCCACTGATTTTCAGTTGATTGTATATTATCACCTGATCTATCCATTTATTACAGGTAATTGTTATATTTGCCCTACTTATTTCCTATTTTCGACTGTTTAATATAACATAACCTGCAATAATCAACTGCCTGTCTTGTGATTTCTACAGTGAGATTCAGTTATTCCTAATACCTTAGATTCTTCCTTTGGATTGTTGATCCAGTTCCACCATTTTACTTTCAGACTGTGCATATTAGTGCACAGGCAACTTAATTTCATTACACTTACTTTATTTGTGACACTCATGTTAGACTAAAGCTATCTGCATGATGACCATTTATGTTACCCTTATACCTTACCAAAGACCTGCCTCCCACCTTATCATTCTTCTGCCTTCAATCTTATTATATAATTATTTGTAGCTGACATATCCTTTCCTTGTGGACCTTGGACCCATTGCTGTACTGGTGGTGCAGCTGTGATGTATTGGTTGTGGTGCCCCATGAAATGGATGTTCTTTCCTTCCCAAACTAGTCTTGGTCACACATTCACCTTCTGGATCCTTCTCAACCAGCATGAATGAGCAGAAGGCAAGTACAGTAATTCAGAGGTCACCACCCTTAAGCTTTCTTATTAATTTAGTTCCTAGTTTCTGATGTTCTGTTCGGCAGACCTCTTCTCTTTTCCACTGAACGTAATCGGTTCTTCCATACAGTGCCCTCCACAATGTTTGGGACAAAGACCCATCATTTATTTATTTGCCTCTGTACTCCACAATTTGAGCTTTGTAATAGAAAATATCACATGTGGTTAAAGTGCACATTGTCAGATTTTATTAAAGGGTATTTTTATACATTTTGGTTTCACCATGTAGAAATTACAGCTGTGTTTACACATTGTCCCCCCATTTCAGGGCACCATAATGTTTGGGACAGAGCAATGTCATGTAAATGAAAGTAGTCATGTTTAGTATTTTGTTGCATATCCTTTGCATGTAAAGACTGCTTGAAGTCTGCGATTCATGGACATCTCCAGTTGCTGGGTGTCTTCTCTGGCGATACTCTGCCAGGCCTGTATTGCAGCCATCTTTAGCTTATGCTTGTTTTGGGAGCGAGTCCCTTTCAGTTTTCTCTTCAGCATATAAAAGGCATGCTCAATTGGGTTCAGATCGGGTGATTGACTTGGCCACTCAAGAATTTACCATTTTTTAGCTTTGAAAAACTCCTTTGTTGCTTTAGCAGTATGTTTGGGATCATTGTCTTGCTGTAGAATGAACTGCCGGCCAATGAGTTTTGAGGCATTTGTTTGAACTTCAGCAGATAGGATGCGTCTATACATTTCAGAATTCATTATGCTACTACCATCAGAAGTTGTATCATCAATGAAGATAAGTGAGCCAGTACCTTCAGCAGCCATACATGCCCAAGCCATAACACCCCCACCACCATATTTCACAGATGAGGTAGTAAGCTTCAGGGGCGGAAATCCCGGTGGTGTCAGGGGGGACACGACCCCCCCTGTTTTGAGAGGTGGGGGACGATCCCCCCCATTTTTTGTAATCCAGATTTTAAAACCCGGTGAAATCTTCGCTTTCCGCGTGACAGTGGGGGTGGGACTGCTGATCGAGGGCGCCGATTGGACGAGAGAGACGTCAGTCAGCAGGCAATGGGAGCAGGACATGATGATTCAGCGCGATCATTGAAGGAGGGAGGTGTCGGTCAAAGGCGGAGGTAGGGGGGGTGGCACTGAGGATAGAGCGCGGTGATTGGAGGAGTGAGACGTGCCAAAACACTCACGGCAGCCCTGGACACAGACCTGCGCCTCATCAGCAGCCAGGATCGATCCCTGTCTCCAGTGCTGCAATCGCTGCCGAACCGCCACTGGACCATCCCCGTCCCCACCCGAGTGCCCCGCCCACCACACGCCCGGGGGTGGCCAGAGACGTCGGGAGTCAGACTCGAGCGGTGCCCCCAGGCCCACAGCCAGCGCAGAGAAGCAGTGCTAAACCCAGCTCAACTCTGCCTGTTCCGCCAGGTTAACCTACAACCCTGCCTGGACTTACGGGAATGACAGTCCAGGTTTAGAGCCAGCACGGAGAAGCAGCGCTAGCTCCATGACAGTCCAGGTTTAGAGCCAGCACGGAGAAGCAGCGCTAGCTCCACGACTCTAGGCAGGTGTCCCGTCAGTCCAGGCAGGGCTGTAGGTTAACCCGATGAGACAGGCATAGTTGAGCTGCATTTAGCGCTGGATTGAGCTGTAATTACTGTTCACAGGGCCCACGGCTGAAGCCTCCGAAGCCTCGCGTGTGTGTGTGAGTGTGCGCATGCACGTGCGGCCGCCAAGAAATTGTGTCCCCCCCGTCCCCCGGTCCCCCCCCCCCCATATTTTGATAGCGATTTCCGTGCCTGGTATGCTTTGGATCTTGGGCAGTTCCTTCTCTCCTCCATACTTTACTCTTGCCATTACTCTGATATAAGTTAATCTTCGTCTCATCCGTCCACAAGACCTTTTTCCAGAACGGTGGTTGCTCTTTTAAGTACTTGGCAAACTGTAACCTGGCCATCCATTTTTTGTGGCAAACCAGTGGTTTGCATCTTGCAGTGTAGCCTCTGTATTTCTGTTCATGAATTCTTCTGCGGACAGTGGTCATTGACAAATCCACACCTGACTCCTGAAGAGTGTTTCTGATCTGTCGGACAGGTGTTTGGGGATTTTTCTTTATTATAGAGAGAATTCTTCTGTCATCAGCTGTGGGGGTCTTCCTTGGCCTGCCAGTCCCTTTGCGATTAGTAAGCTCACCAGTGCTCTCTTTCTTCTCAATGATGTTCCAAACAGTTGATTTTGGTAAGCCTAAGGTTTGGCTGTCTCTCACAGTTTTATTCTTGTTTCTCAGTCTCATAATGACTTCTTTGACTTTCATTGGCACAACTTTGGTCCTCATGTTGATAAACAGCAATAGACATTTCCAAAGGTGATGGAATGACTGGAGGAAAGACTAGGTGCTGAAAGCTCTCTTATACCTGCATTAAGGAGGCAATTAAATACACCTGAGCAATTACAAACGCCTGTGAAGCCATGTGTCCCAAACATTATGGTGTCCTGAAATGGGGGGACGATGGATAAACATAGCTGTAATTTCTACATGGTGAAACCAAAATGTATAACAATGGTCTTTAATAAAATCTGACAATGTGCACTTTAACCACATGTGATTTTTTTAATTACAAATTTCAAATTGTGGAGTACAGAGGCAAATAAATTAATATTGGAGGGCATTGTAGACTGTGACAATTGATTCTAGCTGATGCTTTTCTAACTTTCTCTCCAGATGCTCTGGGATGTCATGAACCTTTGGATTAGGTTTAGTTTTAGGCTAGTTTAGAGATACAGTGGGAAACAGGCCCTTCAGCCCACCGAGCCCACGCTGACCAGCAATCCGTGTACACAAGCACTATCCAACAAGGCAATTATACAATTTTTAACAAAGCCAATTAACCTGTACGTCTTTGGAGTGTGGGATGAAACCAGGGCTCCCGGTGAAATCCCACATGGGCATGGCAGAACGTACAAACTCCGTACAGACAGCACCCGTAGTCAGGATCGAACCCAGGCTATGGCTCTATATGGCAGAAATTCTACCACTGCGCCACCCTGCTGCTGATACTATTGTGGCAAGATACTATTTTGAATTGTTAGTGATGATATAGTAAGCTAACTATTCCCCCTCCCCTCCAAATTTTTTTTATATCTTGTTCCCTTATAATTATTACCTTTCAGTTCTTATTTTGCCTTGATCTTTTCATCCCCCTGTGCCTCTTGTCCTACTGTAATTGATTTGTATGGATTGAGGATAGCGAGCCAGAAGAATAGCCTTTGCATTACAATATATCAGGCAGTAGCTTCCAATATTTGGAGGCTAAATGAAAATAAGCCACGGTATTAGAAATAACTGAATCATGATGATAGAAATCACAAGACAGGCAGGTCAGAATACATCTAACCTATCAAATGCACTATGCTAAGCTTTCCACTCCTTCAATGTGGTGAAATCTACATAATTTAGGGAAGCTATATTTAAATTTTTAAATTTGTAATAGATGCTAAGTTCCATGAATGCTCTGGGATGTTGAAAAATAATTAGCAGTTAGATGCTCCTCTCCCTGCTAAAGGTCTATCCATCATTACGACCACCATTTGTTAGCATTCAAAGGGATGTACATCTCCAGTAGTTGCAGTGAAATAAATTGTTTTTACCCCAATGATATTTGTGATTCAAATTGGCTGCTGCATTTCTCCATGTACAATATGGGTTATTTGTTAGAAACACTGCATTTACTTCAGTTTGGAAATTTGGAAGCTCTTGATATGAAAGTGCAATATCAATATTATTTCTTTCTTACTTTGTTCATTAAAAAATTGAAAAATAAAAGTTTAGTTGTTCAAAAGCACTATGCTAAAATATTCTGCAAGGGAGTCATACTAGCTTATTCTTCACACAAAATGTCAATGCATGCAAAGATTAAAGATGCAAACTTTTAATGCGCGAGTCATGATCTATGTGCACATTAACCACAGTAATTTCAAGAGTCATGTGCCCCAGCTGAAATTAACGTCCTGATTCAAATCGTTTATCTACACCTCCACTGACTGATAGAACTCATTATCCAGCTTGGATGGAACTGTTGACACAAACCCAGGACTGGGCACTTCATTTCATTAATGCTGACCTTTAGATCTTAGACTTTAGTGATATAGTGTGGAAACAGGCCCTTCAGCCCAACAAGTCTGCCAGTACTCTGCCCAGTACCCAGTATCACCCCGTACACTGGCATTATCCTGCACACCAGGGACAAATTACAATTTTTTTCAGAAGCCAATTTACCTACAAACCTGTACATCTTTGGCGTGTGGGAAGAAACCAGAACACCCAGAGAAAATCCATGCAGGTTACAGGGAGAACGTACAAATTCCGTACAGGTAGAACCTTTAATCAGGATCGAAGCTGGGTCTCCAGCGCTGTAAGGCAGCAACTCTACTGCCGTGTCACTGTGGCACCCTCAACAACCTGATCAAAGAGATGGACACTAGAAGAGAGATCCGCTGCACAAGGGAACCCTGGAATCTCCCCATGACAAAACAAAGAGGCAATGGGAGAAGATGGCCACGAAGGTCATTGCATTCCACATTGCCCTTAGTTCATTGTCCTGTGTTTGCAAGAAGTTTTGTGACCTCTCATGTGTGATCAAGGTCGGAGTAAACAGTAGCAGAGTCGCCTGCCAGCTATTGCACAATGGACTCATCCACTGATCTGTGCACTATCACCCACATTACTCACATAACAATAATGCCTAGTCATCAACACATCTAATTATGCCCCAAGACACTCACATGCTTAACACTATTCCAACAATCATAAGCTCATCTGAAACCTGTTATACTTCCAGCTTTTCAAACTTGGCACAACATTGCCCAGACACATTGCAACAGCCTCGTTAACATTCTGCAGTCCTCTTGCAGAGAAGGGTTGTATGCCATTGCCACTGGCATAAATGGATTGAAGGGGGCCGAATGCCACATTAAGGAAGTATGAATGTGATCTAGGGCTCAGTCTCTGCAGACCAGTTATTAGCAGACGAATCAATCATTTGAAATGCCTGAGAGCTAAAAACTAATCCTGATTCTTGCATCCCACTTCTCTGTCGCCCCACACCTCTATAGCCATACACAGTAAAGAAGGCTTAGACCAGCTACACCTCATTTGTATTCCTGTAACCAAAGCAATACCATTGTTCCAATTTAATTTCAGGTGCACACGAAATTGCACTTGAGCACTTGCCTAGTCCCCAGTCGATGAGCCACAATAGGGGTAGGCTATTTAGGACTGAGATGAGGAAAAACTTTTGCACCCAGCGAGTTGTGAATCTGTGGAATTCTTGCCACAGAAGGCAGTGGAGGCCAATTCACTAGATGTTTTCAAGAGAGTTTGATTTAGCTCTTATGGCTAAGGGAATCAAGGGATATGGGGAGAAAGCAGGAACGGGGTACTGATTTTGGATGAACAGCCATGATCATATTGAATGGTGGTGCTGGCTCGAAGGGCCAAATGGGCCTGCACCTATTCTTCTATGTTTTCTATGTTTCTATAGTTGTTCAAAGAAGACATGGGCCTAAAATTCTGTCTATGCTATTTTTCCATCATTGGCAATCCCCCCCAAAAACTGACTGAAAAGGCACACACAATAAAAATCACAAAGGTCGTTCAGCTATTTCCAGAACAGCGCTAATAAATTGCCTTATATTACACTGTTCTATTTATGAACAGTGTGCTTATTGGCTTGAATGTCCTGCATTGGTAGTGCTTTTCCTCGGGGGCCTGATCTCAGGACGATCATGGGGTCATCTCACAATATAACCAGTGCTCTTTTCAGTTAGCAGGGAGTGTGAACAAGGAATGAGAGTACATTATAATAGTGGGAAGTGGGGACAGGGGATGAGAACAAGTGGGCACAGGTGGCACCTTCCTTATTCACAAGGCATTTATGGCAGGAGGTTGACAGAGAGGAGACTGTAACACCATAAATACCCTGGATAAATGGCAGCTTTCTTAATGCAGCCAAATGTCCTGAGGAAATATGAATGCTAAAGTTGCACTGACCAAATTTTAAGGGTTTACTACTTTGACAGTTGACTTAATTTTGATTTCTGCAATGCATCTGCAAACAGTATGGTGTCAAATCCAACATATCTCAACCTGCAGAGAATCTGGGCCAACATTTCTAAGAGTAACAAAAACTGAATCAAACTTTAAGAACAGTGCAGGCAATTAGATGAACCTAATCTTGGAGTTTTTGGAGATCGTAATGTGAGCTATGGCTACTTTGAGAAATTAATGGTGTAGGAAGTGTTGATCAGATGTCTGCTGCTTTGAATCCTGGATGGGGAAAGTTTTCCCGTCACCTCTAGTCTTTCTCCAGTTTTCTACTAATTTCTAAGCCACTGAGAATTTCTAATCACTACAGTTTGTGGTGGAATCTGCTGACACCATTGGAGTGCAAGGTTGCGGTTGTGACACCTCTACCTACATCCTCCTGAACTGCATGCGTATAACCAGCAACATGTTGGCATGCGTGGGGAGAAGCAGCCAAGTTCTTGCCTTTCCCCTGTGATCAATCATTAAAAATGCAGACATGTGCATATTTGAATGTAATATAATCTAGTGTAATATCAAAAGCCTTCAAAACTCCTTCAAAAGCAGTCAAATTTAAATTCCTAAACATGCCTCTGCATCCAATAGTTTGGGTGCAACTCCAGGAGAGCACTACTTAGAAGTCATAAGGCAAGCTAAGGGTCTGGAATGCGGGCAATAATTACATAGATAAGGAGACAAAATAAACTGCAGATGCCGGAATCTCAAGAAAGTGCTGGACCTCAGCAGGAGAGGCAGTATCTGGGGAGGGTATAGGCAGGGAATGCTTCAGATGAGGATCCTTCTTCGGACAGAGAGATGCACGGTTGGTTAGCCAGTCGTATACAGTTTACATCTTGATGAACTACTGAGAAATGTAACTGTGAGGATGCAGGTTCCCCTTTCATCGTTATCACTTCTCAATAGTGGGTCCCACTGTAAATCAGTATTCATCGCTCAATCCTAATTGAAATTAAGGATTATGAGGAGCAAAAAGCAAAGTGCTGGAGAAACTCAGCGGGTCAGGCAATGGGTCAGGGTAATGGACAGGTGACATTTCAGGTTGGGGACCTTTTTTCAGACTGATTGGAGTGGGGGGGGGGTCGAGTGTAATTGACAGATTGGTGGAGTAAGTGACAGAGGCTAGAGGTGTAATGGAGACAAATGGGTGATAAATAAGATAAGAAGAGGAAGAGTGAAATGTAAAGCTGGAGGGGGGGGGGGGGTATGGTGGAAGGGGACAGGGTGGAGGGCAAAGTGATGGGATAAAAGGTAAGTGTGGGACTTGGAGAAGAGAGATGAGCATGTGCAGGAGGGGAAAGAAGCAGGGTGGCTGTAGTGATGCAAGACAGTGGATAAAATGTGTGTGCACCAGGGTAGGGGGCAGGGGAAAGAGTGGGGGAGAGGGGGTACTATATGTCTTAAACTTGGAGTGTTCATACCTTTCTCCCACCATCACCTGGAGTGTGGATTGGAGTAAGGAGTTATGGATAGCGGGGATAGTTTCTGTAAGCCAAGAGCCATCTGTTATTCTGGTATAATGGCTGAATATAACAGACGGAGTTGATTGCCTCAGGATCATAGAATCATGTGAGTTTCCTGGGAATGTAAAGCTGACTGATAAGGCTGTACTGGCAGGGATTATACTCTGCCTGCACATTCAAGGAATGATAAGCTTTCTGTGAGACAAAGATGCTTGGATTCACTTGTGGAGTACTAGTCACCACATGAGTGCAGTCCATCATTCCTGAACCTTCAGGAATCCTGCGGCCTGTGCAAATCTGCATGCCCACACTATCGGATAAAGAGTTGCCCTTTCCTTGAGTGGAGATCATCTTTGTGACTATGTGTGCAGCTGTAAACAGCTGACTGTATCATCCAGTGGACATCAGCTGGAATGAATCCAGAGGCTAAGATCAAGGTGACAGTCAGATTCAGCTCCATGATTAGAGCAGAGCAGACATGCGTGCAAAACCAGTGTTTGGCCACAGAAGGTAGCACTGTGTTTCTGAAACTCTTACATAGAACATAGTACATAGCCCCACACATCTCCTTTATTTTTTTCCCTTTCACCTTAAAGCCATCTCCTCTAGTCCTTGACATTTCCTGGGATAAAGGTTCTGACTGTCTTCCCCATCTATGCCTCGCATAAGTTGACACAAGTTTTATATAAGACGCCTCAACTTACACTATGTATTGGATAAAGTTTGAATACTTCCTACCTGGAAATGTAATGTGGATGACTACAGTATTAGAGATGCAATGCTGCAGCCCTTCCCCTCTCACCATCTGATTCCCAGCCCACCAAATTCCTTGCCTTTGCAGACTCTAGAAGCGGCACTTTATTTAAGCTGCTGTGTGTTGTGATAATTTGCGGAATAATTCCCTCTAGTAAGTGGAGTTCTTTTTCTGGATTGGTTTGAGTGCATTGTATAGGAACAATTTGGAAGTGCTAGTATCACCAGTGCTGGATGTTGCAATCTGCCTATTTTGCATATCCTATTGGCATGAACATTGTATTTGTTACAAGCTGTGTGTTACAAAGGTGTGCAATCACACCATGCCAAAGAAATTAAATCAAATTGGCATTAAAAGCACCCACCTATTGTAAGCTGTATTCTTAATGTCAAATGGAGACATAACTCAGAATCATATATTGATTGCATGCATTTAGGTCATGATACAGAGATTATGTAGTATGTGATCATGTATCTTATCATACATTCTTGTTAGCAGCAGCATCAATAAATGCTCATTTATGAACAACTCCATGTGTTCTGATTTTGGATAGCACACAAAAAACTAATAATTCAAAGTCCACCCAGTTCAATGCTACACTGTGGTTCTGTTCTGAGTGGCTGTGCAACAATATAAATCGGCCTGAGCAAAAAAAGTCCATTCAAATGCAAGCTAATTCAGCCTGATGCCACTCAAAGTTCCCAGTGTGGATACTTGTTAATGTCTGATCATGTTTAATTAATATTGATTTACTATTTGCATTTCAGATGCAACACGTGTTAACATTTGATCAGATTCAGCAACTCTAAATATTATGTGTATTGTGTTCTACTCACAGTGCCAATACCATGTCTAATTAAACTGCCTCACTTTGCATATCAGTCTCATTTCAGCATAGGTCCATTATCAGGCCTCAGAGAGTTAAGGGCCTGTCCCACTTGGGCGTCATTTGCGCGTCATTTATGCGACATCATTTACGCGTCACGACATGATGCGTGGTGACGTAGGCAGTGACGCGCAGTCGCGCGCGGCGCACCAGGATTTTGGGATGTACAAAATCTTCACGCGCCATCTGCGTGACGCGCAAATTACGCCCGAGTGGGACTGGCCCTTAAGTTTGCAAAGTACTTTGCCAGGAAAATAGGTTTGGCATTAAGTGTGGAGAGATGGTCCTGAGTGAATAGATACGTCAATGATGGTATATGAGTGAGGGAGCGCATGAGAAATGTCAAGGGACATCTGTGGGATCTAGACATCCTGAAGCACAAGGCTCATAGAAGACATGCTCTTTATCCCTGGGGAACACAAAGACCCTCTAGAGCTACACTGGCTGGGAGTCACCCAGGAGGTCCCAGTAAGGACATGAGTTCTGATGGTGAAATGTCTTGACTTCGGAGAAGCCTGAATTGTAAATGACTGCTTGTGCCTGCTCTGCCTACTCCAAGGGGTTTGAACGGAAAAGTAGCTGAAAGCTTTCCTGCTTGGTAATGGAGGTTAGGCGACCACTGTTGAAGCAGCAGGAAACAGCACATTGTCAGCTGTGGCAGAAGCCAGCAGCATCTGCCTGGATTGATCCCGAGTCCAGGAAGCTGACAGCCACAATGACCTTGACCTTCATATCAAACTGTCCAGTCACACACTGGGATTGCAAGAAGTCACAAATTCCTGTGAGGACAATGAACATAGTTTACAGTTTTTTTTTTTTTTTGAAAATATTTTTTATTGGAGATAAGTACACAACCTATTAACATCATTACAGTCTTACATTTTTAAATTGATAATATTATCAATTATTATTACATTGTCTCCAATACTTTTTACCTTTTTTTTTAAAAACTAGATAGAACTAAAAAGATAGATGAAGTAAAGAAAGAAAAGAGAGAGAAGAAAAAGAGAAAAAAAAAAACAAAAAAAAACAAAAAAAAAAACAAAAAAACAAAAAAAGAGAAAGATAGTTAAAGAAGAATGGAAAAATTTATTAAAATAAAAAACTTCATTGATATATTCGTACATTTCAGAGTATAGCATTTCATCCATTCTTTAGCCCGAGTATTAGTCAGGTTCCTGTGCTGAACCATTCGGACCCTTTAAATAATCAATAAAGGGAGACCATGTTCCAACGAATAATTCCTGTTTGTCCAACAGGGAAAATCTGATTCTTTCCACGTTTAAGGTCTCCGTCATTTCTATAATCCACATTTTGATTGTGGGGGACGTAGGGCCTTTCCAAAATTTTAGAATTAATTTTTTTTCCTGTTATTATACTATAATCAATAAAGTTTCTTTGTGTTGTTGTAAATGTTTGATTTAATTCTAATGTTCCGAGTATTATTAATTTTGGATCCGGGTCCAATTGTGTGCTGGTCACTTTAGATATTATACTAAAAATATTTACCCAGAATTTTTTAATTTTTATACAGTTTGCAAACATATGAGATAGGGTAGCTTCTAAATGTTGACAGTTATCACATATAGGTGAGATATGTTGAAAGATTTTATGTAATTTTGTTTTTGAATAATGTAACCTATGTATTACTTTAAATTGTATTAAAGAATGTCTGGCATTTAATGAACATTGATGTATGTGTTGTAAACTTTCTTCCCAAGTATCTTTCATTATTATTTGATTTAATTCTTTTTCCCATGTTTGTCTGTGTAAGTCCGTCGATGGAATGTCACTGTCTAATAAGATATTATATATATAAGATATTAATTTTTCTGTATTAGGATGTTTATTCCAACATTCGTCAAGAATTTCTGAATTTCTAATTCGAAAATTTTGAGTATTCGATTTTACATAATCTCTGAGTTGAAGATATCTGAAATAATCATTTCCTCGGAGTCCATAAGTCTGTTGCAACTCCTGAAATGTCAAAAAAGTGCCTTCCTTGTAAAGTTGTCCCATATTTTTAATTCCATAATTCTTCCATTGTGTAAAACCCCTGTCCAACCATGAGGGCTTAAACAAAGGGTTATTCACAATTGGGAGAAAAAGTGATAAATTATCTAATTTTAATGTCTTTTTTAATTGTTTCCAAATTCATATGGCACTAAATATTATAGGGTTTTCCCTATAAATTTTTTTGTTTAATTTAGATGTAGCAAATAATATCGAACCGATATCAAAAGGCAAACAATCTTCCTTTTCCATTTTTAACCAATCTGGTTGTTGATCTATTTCTTCCAACCAGAAATTCATATTTTTAATATTAACTGCCCAAAAATAAAACAGAAAGTTGGGTAAAACCAAGCCTCCATTTATTTTTGATTTACACAAATGTCTTTTATTTATCCTATGATTCTTCTAATCCCAGATAAAATCATTAACAATGGAGTCCAATTTTTTTAAAACATTTTTTGACAAATATATCGGAATTGTCTGAAAAAGGTATAATATTTGCGGTAAAAAAATCATTTTTATGGCATTAATTTTGCCAACCATTGAGATAGGAAGTGTTTTCCAGTATTGAATATTCTTATGTAGTTTGTTCAGTAATGGGGGAAAAATTGCTTTAAATAATGATGTATATATCTTAGTTACATAAATACCTAGGTATTTAAATTTTTCATTTACTATTTTAAATGGAAATTGTTGTATTATCTGTTTGTTATGTTCCCTTATTAGCATAATTTCACTTTTATTCCAATTTATTCTGTATCCTGAGAGTGAACCAAATTGGGTTATTAGCTCTAATAAGTTTGGAATACTAATTTCTGGTTTTGTAATGTAAATTAGTACATCATCTGCGTATAGAGAGATTTTATTCACTGTGTCCTTTGTGATATATCCATATATTTCCGGATGACCCCTAACTCTTTCTGCGAGTGGCTCAATAGCAAGCGCAAATAATAATGGAGATAACGGGCATCCTTGTCTACAACCTCTAGATAGGCTGAATTTAGGTGACAACCATTGGTTTGTTAATATTCTAGCCGTAGGATTTGTATATAACAGTTTTATCCATGTGCAGAATTTCTCCCCTAGCTGCATATTTTCCATCACCGAAAATAAATAAGACCATTCAACCTGATCAAATGCTTTTTCAGCGTCAAGTGAGATTATTGCTAGATCTTCATTAATAATTCTCTTAGAATAAATAATATTAAATAATCTTCTTAGATTATAATAAGAGTACCGTTTCTGAATAAAGCCTGTTTGGTCAGGGTGTATTAATTTATTCATCACTGTACTTAATCTATGCGCTAGTATTTTAGTTAATATTTTCTGATCTGTATTTAAAAGTGCAATTGCTCTATATGATCCCGGATCTTCCGGATCTTTATCAGCTTTAGGAATAAGTGTTATTATAGATTCATTTAAAGTATCTGGAAGTTTCTGTTGAGTATAGATATGCTCATACAGCCTTTGTAAACGTGGGCAGAGCAAGTCATAAAATTGTTTATAAAATTCAGAGCCTAAATCATCTGGTCCTACTGCTTTACCATTTTTTAAAGAGCCAATAGACTCCTCAATATCCTTTATCGTAATCTCCCTTTCTAATAATTCTCTATCGTTTGAATCTAAACCTTTTAAATTACATTTTAGTAAAAAATCTGCTATTCCTTCTGATTGTGCTACAGTTTTAGTTGAATAAAGGTTATGATAGTATTGGAGAAATCTTTCATTTATGTCCTTGGGCATTTTTAATAATTCTCCTGTCTCTGTTCTAATTTTATGAATTATTTTTTCCCCTTCCATTTTTCGTAACTGACGTGCTAATAGTTTTTGTGGTTTGTCTCCAAATTCAAAATGTAATTGTTTTGTTTTTTGATAAAGTTTTATTACTTGTTCTGAATACATTTTATTTAATTTATATTTCAATACAGCAATTTTATTATGTTTTAAAATAGATGGCATTCTCGCATTTTCTATATCTAGTTGCTTGATTTCCCTTTCCAATGTTTGTTGTTTAATCCTGTTCTCTTTATTATAAAATACTTGAGCAGAAATTAATGCACCTCGAACAAACGCTTTAAACGTTTCCCACATAAGAGAAGTAGGTGTGTCAGGGTTGTCATTTACCTCAAAAAATATTTGAATCTGTTTAATAATATATTCCTGGCATGATCTTTCGTTCAAAATTTGTGGGTTAAATCTCCAATATGTTTGTTTCTCGGACATTCCATTTAGTTTAATCATGAATGTTACAGGTGCGTGATCTGAGATTATAATATTATGATATTTTGAGTTATAAGTAAATGGGATAAACGCGGAGTCAACTAAAAAATAATCTATTCTTGAGTATGTTTTGTGTACTGGTGAGTAAAATGAGTATTCCCGTCCAGTTGGATTTTCTATTCTCCAGACATCCTTAATATTAGTGGTATTAATAAATGAATTTAGAAATACACTTGATTGAGATTTTACTTTTTTTGCCTTGATGATCTATCTAAGTATGAATCTAATGTACAATTGAAGTCTCCTCCAATTATTAATTTATATTGTGTAAATTCAGGAATTTTATTAAATGTTTTATTAAAAAACATAGGGTTATCAAAATTAGGCCCATATACATTAAGAAGAATCACTTTTTCTCCATTTAACTCTCCAACTAATATAATATATCTACCATCAATATCCGCTATTGTTGATGAATTCGTAAAAGGTATTCCTTTACGAATTAATATTGCAACTCCTCTAGACTTATGGGAAAAAGAGGAATGATATGATTCAGCGATCCACTTAGCTTTAAGTCTATGTTGAGATTCCTTTTTAAGGTGTGTTTCTTGAAGGAATATTATATCTGTTTTGATTAAATTTAGATGTGCCAAAACTTTACCTCTCATAATTGGTTCATTGATTCCCTTGACATTCCAACTA